>ML294119.1:37665-51059 GCA_005239495.1 Nicotiana undulata
AGGGGGGGTTTGGGGGGGGGGGGGGGGGGGGGGGGGGGTTATGGATTTTGAAATGTAGAGAGGAGGAGGAGACCGTTTGAGAGGAATTTGAAATTTTTGAACGGTAATATGGAGCCAATTTCTAGATAACCCCATAGGCAATAAACCCGACCCGATCCGAGTTTTGATTCTCTTTCCCCTTTTTGAGATATATCCCATTTTTAATACTCCTAGTAGTAATATCGTTTGTAAAAATTATGCATAATTAATTGGGTGTTTGGTCAAAGTAATTGGTCAGTTACGAATTATATTGTTCATACCAATGATATACGTATGACTATGCAAGAATTTATATGTTATTTTAAATAGAATAAAATAAAAATGTGAAATGACAATGTGTGTATTAACATTATCTAGTTATGAGCATCTTAAATGACATTAGTGCCCTTAATATAATGGTACGTATGTATAGTAAAATTCAATTGCATGGGTTTTATACTAATAATGCTTGTATTTCAAAATTTAAAAAACTTTGAGAGCACAAATTCAATGTCACTCATTGATTTATTTATTTTCATTATGAAAGTTGGAAGAAAAGGGTCTTACTCAAAGGAAAGATTAATAAGAATGTTACAGTTTGGATTAAATTTTCTGTATTTCTGAAATATATATAAAGCAATATATATATATATATATATGCCTGTCCACCGGTGATGAGGATTATTTGGATATTTTATAGTCTTAAATAATACATCCATAGGATGATTACTTGACAATAGATTTCTTTGTTCAAATGATATTTAAATGTATTAGAAATATAAATATAAGATATTTGTCTGATTTATAGACAAAATTTGTGTTTATATGTGGATGTATCATATCGTTCAACAAATCAACTATTAATTGCCACCTTTTGAAATCACGCCAAAATAATAGAATCGATAAAGCAAATCGAGAAATGTTTTATTATGATTGATGAATCAAAACATCCAAAAAATATGTGGTCTTTTTATGAAAAGAGTTTGTAAAAGATGTTGCACGCATAGATCAAATGAAAAAAAATACATTAAAGAAAACATAACCAAACATGTCTTGCTATTTTTTTTTTTAATGTACGATCTTCAAATGAACAATTAAGTTTGCTAATTTGATAGATCTGTTCTCTAAGATATTGCTATCCTCGAAACTTGAGAAGTTGGTATACAAATTGGAACATGACATTAAAAATACTTCTTAATTAAGGAAAAAGAGTATGGTTAGGGTAATGTGTACACAGACTTTATTTTTACCTTATGAATGTGGAGAGACTGTTTCCGATATACTCTCGGCTCAAGGTCAGTGAAAGAAAGCAATAGCCAATTAATAGAAACAATAAGGTAAAAGGCAGCAGAGGCAAATGGCAAAATATGTAATAACCAAGACCAAGAAATATGAGAATACAAGACTAGCGCCACCTACTGGTAATAGTGACTCACTGTGTAATAACAAGGAAATAGGAATCAAAAAAATATAAGACTAATGCTAATACTACTGGTAGGACAAGAATCATATTAGTAATGATGTATACTTGTATTTGTAGGACAAGAATCGTATTGTATACTAAATTGAAGCAATGGAAAAGGTTTATACTATGGTCATGGGTTATTTTTGTTATATTTGTGGCTTACAAAATAATGTAGAGAAGTTGTTATTTTGGTTAGTAGTGTCTAAATATGGTGACCATAAGAATCTGTTGATCGATGTGGCTTACAAAATTTGCAGATTGTTATTCTCTTTGTGGCTTGCAAGATGATGTAGAGAAGTTGTTTTCCTTAGTAGTGTCGAGATGTTAGATGTTTAATGCCTATTAGCGTTGGCATAGTTTTTAAATGAAGGGAATTTGCAGGTTTTAATTAGGTTAATGTTTGTATGTTTTAGTGCTAGTAGTTGAATTTGCACTTGTCTTTGTAATGTATTTTGGTATTGCCGTTTTTATTGAATTTGCAGTTTTCAATTTCTGTTTTTATTGGTATGTTATGCTCATTGAAATCTAAAGTACTTCCACAAGAACCCATATCATGTTATGCACATTCGAACACAAACAACATCATTAATAGATAACAACATAATTAATAGATAACAAGGCATTGTATGTAACCAACAAAGATACTAAACAACCAATTGTCACAATGTACTTCACCCTAATATAAACCCAACAAAAGATCTTTTAGATGAATCAATACAACAACTTCCACAACTGATTCACCACAAAAACAACAAAATAAGTTTTGAATCAGTTATCACAAAAACATAATTTTGTATCCTAAGTGTCGAACACAACAAACATCACTAATGCTTGATCTTCTTAGCCTTCAATTTATCAACTTTTTTTCCTTTTCTGCCAATAATTGTCTTGATGTCATTGCATATTTTCCTTTCCAAGTGACTTTTCGTGGTGAACAAGACAAGTTCATAGGCATATTGGCATCAGATTCATCACCCTTGAATACTTGGCAGGTGCCTCAACTTTTTCTTTTGAAGCCTAGTCTTAGCTTCGGATATCATCTTAGGCCTCAAAACTGGATGTTCATCTTCATCTTCAAATAATGTATCTCCATCTTCATAGTCATAGTCATCATTCAGAACTGTTGATGGTGCTAATGGAGTTGTTTGTGTTGCTGGTGATGTTAGTGTTGCTAGTGTTTCACTATGAGGGGATTGAGTAGAGGTGTTTAGTTGACGTGTGTCTTGGGCTATCAGTAAAATAGGGTACTCAGCCCAAAATATCATTTTATGCATCAAATAGTGTAAATAAGACTGAGTTTCGAAATTAGTTAAACATAACATGACTGAGTGTAAATCTTAAATCAACATAGCGAGGAAGTAGCAGTAAAAAACCCTAAGGGTCCAAACGACTTGGCACGAGGCCCCAATACGGCATTCAACCCAAACATAGTAATAATCTCTAAAACATAAAATATCATACGATTTCTAGTCAAATACGCAACTTAATAGTTTTTACATGACGGACCAAGTCACAATCCACAATGGTGTGCGCCACATACTCGTCATCTAGCATGTGCGCCACTCCAAAATAGTGATACAATGTGAAATTCGGGGTTTCATACCCTCAAGAAAAGATTTACAATCATTACTTACCTCAAGCCGGATGAAAATCTACTCCGCGATGCCTTTGCCACTCGACTCGGTTCAAAATCAGATTCATACCATCAATATACGCTAAAAGAACAAAGCTCACACGAAAATAATCAAATTACATCAAAAATTCCGAAATTGGCCAAGACCGACCCTCGGGCCCACGTCTCGGAATACAATAAAAATTGCAAAATTAGAATCCTTACACTCTCACGAGTCCATGCATACCAAATACATCAAAATCTGACAATAAACGACCCCTCAAATCCTTAAATCAAAATCTCCAATTTCAAGCCCTAATCCCCCAATTTTAACCCTTGAATTCCCCATTAGTTTCATGCCTAATAAGTTAAATACCACCATAGAATCGAGTTTTATGTCCAAGAAACTTACCTCCGCGACAATCCTTTGAAATCCCTCTTCAATTTGCTCCCAAAAGCTCCAACTCGTATGAAAAATTGATGAACAATTGCTAAAATTCGCTTCTGCCCAAGGTTCCGCATCTGCGGTCCATTTTCCGCATCTGCGGTCCATTTTCCGCATTTGCGGCCCCCGTACCTATGACCAAAGGTCAGCATCTGCGAACTTCACTTAAAGGCTCCCCTTCCGCACCTTCGATCAAGCCATTGCACCTGCGGGCTCGCAAGTGCGACTTACTTTCCGCATCCGCGATGCAACCCCAACCAACCAACCTCCGCACTTGTAATGACCAAACCGCATATGCGGTGACTGCACCTGCGATCACCCTTCTGCAGGTGCGGAACACCAGAACAGCAACACACAACAGATTTTTTTTCAAACTTTCAAACTCTCCGATGGCCATCTGAAATCATCCTGAGCCCCTCGGGGCCTCAACCAATAATACCAATACCTCCTATAACACTACCCGAACTTAGTCGAACCCTCGAAACACCCAAAACAACATCAAAACACCAAATTAACTCAAATTCCAAGCCTAAGGATTTCTAAACTTCGGAAACTCGCCAATGATGCCGAAACTAACCAAACCTAACCAAACCACGTTCGAATGACCTGAAATTTTGCACACACGCCACAAACGACACTACGAACCTATTCCAACTTTTGAATTCCATTCTGACTGCAATAGCTAATTCTCCACTGCCGATCGAAAATCACAATAATCCATTTCTCCAATTCAAGCCTAATTCTAGAACGGACCTCCGAATAACATTCCGAAACCCACTCCTAAGTCTCAAATCACCTAACGAAGCTATCCGAATCCAAAAAACTCCATTCCGAGACCATATACCCATAAGTCAACTTCCGGTTGACTTTTCCAACTATTTAACCACTCAAGAGACTAAGGTCTCATTTCTCTCCACAACCACTCCAAACCCGAACCAATCATCCTAACACAACATAAAAGAGTTGCAGCACACAAAATAAAGTAGAAATGGAGGAAACAGGGTAAACTCTCGGAACGACCGGCCGGGTCGTTACATTATCCCCCTCTTAAACAAACGTTCGTCCTCGAACAAGTCTAGAAACATACCTGGAGTCTCAAATAAGCGTGGATATCTGCTCCGCATCTCCCACTCGGTCTCCCAGGTGGCCTCCTCCACCGGTTGTCCTCTCCATTGCACCTTAACTGAAGCTATATCCTTTGACCTCAACCTTCGGACCTGAGGACCCAAAATAGCTACTGACTCCACCTCATGAGACATATCACCCTCTAGCCGAACCGTGCTAAAGTCCAAAACATGAGACGGGTCACCAACATACTTCCGAAGCATGGAAACGTGAAATACAAGATGAACACTCGATAAGATGGGTGGCAAAACAAATCTATAAGCCATCTCTCCAACCCTCTGAAGCACCTCGAAAGGACTATTTTCGAACCGCATAACACCCTTCATGGGTGACACCTTCAGCAAAACCTTCTCCCCAACCATGAAAGATACATCCCGTACCTATCGGTCCGCATAGCTCTTCTGCCTAGACTGCGTCGTGCGAAGTCGCTCCTGAATCAACTTTACCTTATCTAATGCATCCTGTACCAAATCTGTACCCAAGAGCCTAGCCTCACCTGGCTCAAACCAACCAACCGGAGATCTACACCTCCTCCCATACAAAGCCTCGTACGGAGCCATCTGAACACTCGACTGGTAACTATTATTATATGCAAACTCCACGAGTGGCAGAAACTGGTCACATGAACCCCCAAAATCAATAACACAAGCGCACAACATGTCCTCTAGTATCTGAATAATGCGCTCGGGATGCCCGTCCGTCTAAGGATGAAAAGTTGTGCTCAACTCGACCTGAGTACCCAACTCTCTCTGCCCGTACCTCCAAAACTGCGATGTGAACTGAATACCTCTATCAGAAATGATGAAAACTGGAACACCATGCAACCGAACAATCTCCTGGATATAAATCTCAGCCAACCTCTCCGAAGAATAAGTAATACCAACAGGAATGAAGTGCGTGGACTTGGTCAGCCGATCCACAATAACCCATATAGCATCGAACCTCCTCGAAGTCCATGGGAGCCCAACTACAAAGTCTATGGTGATCCGCTCCCACTTCAACTCCGGAATATCCAACCTCTGATGCAATCTACCTAGTCTCTAGTGCTCATACTTGACCTATTGTCAGTTGAGACACTGAGCTACATATCCAACCATGTCGTTTTTCATCCGCCTCCACCAATAATGTTGTCTCAGATCCTGATACATCTTCATGGCACCCGGATGGATAGAATACCACGAGCTGTGGGCCTCTGCTAGAATCAACTCCCAAAGACCATCCACATTAGGCACACATATCAGCCTCTGTATCCTCATCACGCCATCATCGCCGATAGCTACATATGTGGCATCACCTCGTCGGACCCTGTCCTGAAGAAAGAGTAAGTGTGGGTTATCATATTGGCGCTCTCTGATACGGCATAAAGAGAAGACCTGGAGGCTACGCAAGACAACACCCGGCGGAGGCTCTGATAGATCTAGCCTCACAAACTTTCCCGCTAAGGCCTGAACATCAAGTGCTAATGGTCTCTCTGTTGCTGGAAGATATGCTAGACTCTCCAAACTCTCTGCTCGGCGACTCTAGGCATCAACCACTACGTTGGCCTTCCCCAGATGGTATAGATAGTGATATCATAGTCCTTGAGAAGCTCCAACCATCTACGTTGGAGTAAATTCATATCCTTCTGCTTAAACATATGTTGCATGCTATGTGGATCAGTAAAAACTTCACAATGCACCCCATACAAATAATGACGCCAAATCTTCAAGGCGTGAACAATGGCTGCTAACTCAAGATCATGCACCGGATAATTCTTCTCATGAGTCTTCAACTGGCGTGAGTCATAGGCAATCACCCTACCCTCCTGCATCAAAACACAACCAATGCCTATCCTCGAGGCATCACAATATACGGTATAAGAACCTGAAGTTGATGGCAATACTAATGTTGGAGTTGTGGCCAAAGAGACCTTGAGTTTCTGAAATCTCTCCTCACACTCGTCCGACCACCTGAACGGAGCACCCTTCTGGGTCAATTTGGTCAAGGGCGAAGCAATATAAGAAAACCCCTCCACAAAGCGACGGTAATATCCCGCCAAACCGAAGAAGCTCCTAATCTCTGTAGCTGAGGACAGTCTGGGCCAACTCTACACCGCCTCTATCTTCTTTGGATCTACCTGAATACCCTTATTGGACACCACGTGCCCCAAGAAAGCTACTGAGTCAAGCCAAAATTCGCACTTGGAGAACTTTGCATAAAGCTTCTTCTCCCTCAATCTCTGCAATACAACCCTCAATTGCTGAGCGTGCTCCTCCTGGCTACAAGAATACACCAGAATGTCATCAATGAACACAATAACGAAGGAATCCAAATATGGCTGAAACACACTATTCGTCAAATGCATGAACGCTGCTGGGGCACTAGTCAATCCAAAAGACATCACCAAAAACTCATAATGGCCATAACGGGTCCTAAAAGCCGTCTTGGGAATATCTGAATCCCGAATCTTCAGCTGATGATACAAGGTGACACACTAGGCCGAATGAACCCCTTATCTAGGAGTTCCTGAAGCTTCTATTTCAATTCCTTCAATTCCACCGGTGCCATACAATACGGTGGAACAGAAATAGGCTGAGTGTCTGGCACCAAGTCAATACCAAAACCAATCTTTGTGTCATGTTGTTTTAGATTGTCATGATAAGACTGTGACCTTAGCGATGCCGAGATTTCCGAGGGTTGAGTGGAGAGGTTCTATTGATTATGTGCCGAGTGGGGCAGAAAGTGTGAAAACTGCGGGGGCGCACTTCCAGGTGCGCGGCCGCACACATCTTGTCCGGGAAAATTTTCTTTTTTCCTGTAGGAGAAGGTATATGTGTTTGGGCCCAACCCTACTTGGTATATATACATGAAAAAAAATAGTATTTTGGGACTTTTGACATAATTTAGACCTAAGGAAGCTAGGTAGAAGAGGGAGAAGTAAGAGCACAAGGATTTCACTATTCATCCTCACTCAAGACAAGGATTTGTATGTTTTATGTTTTCTTTTGAATTAAACTTAATTGTGATGAATTTCTCCATATCCATGGAGTAATTCTTCCTTAGGGATTTATGGGTTTGGTGTTTTGAGAATTGTTTGTGGATATTAACTCTAGTTTTATATTTTGAATCATTTTGGGTGTTTTTATTGTTGCTTATATATTCACATATTTATGTAATCGAAAGAGGAATAATTTGTGATGTTTTACATTATCTTGTTGGTTGAATTCGTTGATTCTTCTTAGTAATCGAAAGAGGCTAGTTGATTTAATGCTTCGACCTAGCTAGGAGGATAATCGAAAGAGGTTCTCCTAAAGATTAACTCACTACGAATTCTTGCATATCTTCATTGAGCTTAACTTAGTTTGCATTGTGAGGTTAAGAATTAATCGAGAGAGGCGTTTCTACTGAACGTTCGAACTAATAATAGAGTGAATTCGAGAGACTCACGTGAACCATAAAGTGAAGTATCTAGAGTTAATTCCCAAACAAGTATCTTGCACCTATCTAATCAACCCCTATTTCCTCTTATTAATATCTTCTTGCTTGCACTTATTGAAACTATCATTAGCCAATAGTTAGACTGTTAGTTAATTTTAGTTTTAATTCACACAACTCCAAATTATTGATCATCTTGAATAGAAATAAGACTACAAGCTACGAAAATACTGTTTAAATCCAATCCCTATGGATACGATATTTTCTATACTATATTCGACTAGTGAGCATATTTTAGTGTGTGTTTCAAACTCGTCAAAGACTGTAGTATTCTAAAGTATGCATCACCCTCAATTAAAAAGTACCTACCAGCAGGGCATGTTACTAATAATTGTTCCACCTCACTAAAAACCTAACTTCTCAATGTATTCAGAATAAATGTCTATATAAGACACAAATCTACATCATAACCTATCAATACATGCTTCCTTTTTTAAGATACACCATTTGAGGTTCCAACACCCACCTACCCCATAATTAAAGACCAAATCTACCTTCTCAATCATTCTTCAAAGAAAACAAATGCAAGCCTTAAAAGAAACAAGAAAAGGGACCATTAGTAATATATAAAGAGAAAAGTTAAAGAGGGCATCTACCAATAAAGGGACATTGCTCACATACAGTTAAAATGAAGTAAACAAAAGCAAAAATAACGAATAAACAATTGAAATCAACAAACAAGTAGACCCCTTATGAAGAAAAAAAAATCAAATATCAACAACCATTGAACCCCTAAGTCTTGACCAACAAAAAAAAGGGAAGGGACAACATGCAATCAATAATTGAGTAAACAAAGGCAAAATCTTTTGATAAACGACTAGAATCGACAAACAAGTAGAGCCCATATGAAAAAAAAAATCTGGCATCAACAATCATTGAACTCCTAAGTCCAGACCAACACAAAAAAGGAAAGGGACCACATGCAATTTGAAAATTTAGTAAACAAAGATAAAAGCATTGAATAAACAACTGGAATCGACAAAAAACGACAACCCCATACGAATCAATAAACCATATGTTACCAAATTAAAACTCTAAATTCATACGACATTAACCTAAGCGGGACCACATGCAACAAAAAATTACTACATAGAGACATCTACTAACATTGATAACACAACTGAAATATCACAGAGCATCAAAAGCAACACGAGATGGAAGATTACAAAAACCCTAAGCACGAAAACAACAATAGAGTCTTACTTGAATGGAGAGAAGAATTTAACTTTAAAGAACAACTTGAATCCATCAACTTCAGTACAAAATCGTAGCAGAAAATTCCAAGATGTCAAACTCCAAAATCGCCGACCATTTCGCCCTTTTTTCTTAGAGTATATGAAATAGGTGAAAAATGACCTAACATCGGGGAAACTATCCATGGAATCGTGCGCCGTGTGAAACGTATATCATCGCCGTTCTTAACCGAGACTCAGGTTAAGCTCCGTCTCGGAACCTTGTGGGGTTAGGAGTAAAGCATCCCGAGGTTGGTGCATCTCGTTGAGCGTGGAGAAGCATTGGGAACCCCAATTTTTTTCTTCGGAGCCGTTTCTTTTTCCGTCCCCCCGCCCCGGCATAGCGCTTCGCTTCCGGTTCTTCGGAAGAATCAACTTACGTCTCCCTTCTTCATTGATTTGGGGGAAAAGCGGGTCGGTCTGGATGAGTAATGTGCGGGGTAAAATCCAAATTGGGGTGTGTCATATTTAATGGCCTGTCAGAAATAGCCCGCGTGGAATTAAGAAAATATTTATTTAAATCGTAAGTAAGCCGTTAGAACTAAGGGCACAACTATACAAAAATTTTAACGGTAGGGTTATTCTTACCAAAATAGGTTAATGAGGAGCATTTATAGACTAAAGTTCACGTTAGGGGCAGTGTTGGCCCTTTTCCGTTTAAATTATTGCATATAGAGCAAAACACCAAGCATAGCAATAAAACAAGAAAACAAACGGAACAAAACAAACAAACAAAAAAAGAAGAATTATATTTTTAAGGAAAACCAAACTTTATTAGCAATGAATTTCTTGTTTCTTCTTTAAGAAGAATTGTCCTGAATGAACTTCTTGATAGTGAGCATCAACTTCCTGGAAGGCTCTGAATTAGGATAAATAGTGAAAAAACCATGTTGTTGTCCTTCAAACTCCACATATTCAATCTTCTTTCCCCATTCCTTCAATCTCTTTGCATAGTCTTCAGCTCTGTCTTTAAGAAGATCACATCCCCCAACAATTACAAGAATTGGGTCAAGATCAATCTTTTTCAAGTCTGGGCTGTTGGGCCCAAATGGGTTCACAAGTGGATGGTCTGTTGTTTCCCCTATTGGTAATGATAGCCTCCAAAACCTGTAAATGAGGAAAGTAGCATTGAAATATACATCGAGTATCCAACATTTAAAGAAATATAATTTTTTTTGCCGTTCTATAAAATAATAGCCAACAAAATTTATATATATATATATATATACAAATTTCATACTTAGTTAGGAAATGCAATTAGTTTCGGCCGACCAGTCAATTTTGTATTTTGCCCAAACATTTAGATTGAGAAAATTTGGGTGAGCTAGCATAGAGGACTGTTGAAAAATTGTCATTTACACTTTAGGCCATAGCTTTTGGTGGCAATTACTAGAAAAATATGGTTATATCTATAATGACGATGTATTTAAGCTAAGTTTTTTATTTTTATTATGGAATCCACATAAGCTAGAGTTCTAAGAAATAGAATCCTTAAACAAAATACTTGTTCATCGAAGTCTCAAGAACAAAAGGTAAAGTTTCAAAGAAGAATCATAAGAAAAAGCTGATTAGCTATGAAAAAGCTGATTTGATTTTTAACAGAAACAAAAAAAGTTAGTATTTGATTATGGAACTCAATGTAACAATAAGTTTTCTGAATGAAAGTAAGAATTCTTGAGAACCTGTCAATCAGCTCAATGTTTAAAAAAGCTTCTTTAGGTCCCTCAGCTTCAAACTTTGTCCTTGTAGTCCCACCAAAGAAAGGAAGCAAATATACATAACCCCTAACTCGAACCGGCGCCAGCTCGGCTGATCCAGCTTTAAGCCGAACTGCCAAATTATGCGCTATGTTACCACCGGCTGAGTCACCTGAAATAAACACTCTGCTAAAGTCAGCAACATCTGTAAGCCACGTGTCCGGCTCATTAGACACGGCTTGATTTTGGAGCCATTTCATAGCCATGTAACCATCTTCAATGGCAGCTGGGAGCCGGTTCTCAGGAGCCAACCGATAGTCGGGGGAAATAACCACGGCTTGGAGCTCAGAAGCTAGCTTGAAACAATAGTTTTGGCAATTTGGCCACGTGCGTGAGCCGATGCAAAAGCCGCCACCGTGAATGTAGTAGAAGATGGGCAGCTTAGTGGCCGAAGTGGTGAAAGCCGGCTTGTAGAGCCGGAGTTGAAGGTTATGCATGGCGTCAAATAAAACATCTTTCCAAAGAACTGAGCCATCATCTTGTATAGGTACTTCAAAACTTGGTTTACTTGATCTTACTATAGTTCCATCACTATACACCCTAAGAACACCTCTACATTCTTCCACCTCACTACTACTGTCGTCCATCACTCTCAGTGTGTGGAGTGTGCTTGTGTTTGTGTGTGTGTTTTAAGATAGAGGAGGAGGGGGAGAAAACAAAGGAAGAGTTAATAAAGGGTGGTTTTTTGTTTTGTTCTATTTGGTGAGGATTAGGAGGACAAAGTATTTTTCAAGTATACTATATTACAAAGTTTGTATTTGTTTGTCACGTAGACACGGATTAGGTTTGGCACATAAAAAGATGACGATGGAAGAAATTAAAAAAAATTGACTATGCAATAAATTTATGTGCCGGCAAATGCTATTTGACAAGGCTCAATAATCAACCCCAGATTGGTGGGATGTAACTTTCCTTAATCAAGGCATATTTTGTAATTGGAAGCCTATGGATTTCTCTTCAGATTTATCTAAATTTCCTACTGTAAAATTATGATCCGAGCTTCTCATTTGCCCATATTTAGAACCTTTGCACAATAATCAATACCTTATATAACCACCTCTTTGCCAATATTAATAATAATAAAAAAAGACAACTCGGTGCACAAAATATTTTCATTCGTGCAGGGTTTGTATTTAAAAGGACTGCCTAAGAGTGTAACGTAGACAATTTATCCTAATGCAAGCATTAATGGTTGCTTTCTGTCGTGGAAATCGGGGCTACCCGATTTCATTCTTTGATCGAGGTATATAGGACTGTCATGCCAAAGAGCTAGGACGTCGAGTCTGAAATCGAAGCCTCTCTTCATACGGAGGTCGACACCAATAATCGAGGCCAGAAAGAGACAGACTCCGAAGTGACATCGGTATAGCTTGATAACAGAAAGGGAGAGATATCCGCGACAGGTCGAGGATTGAGGCGTGAATCTCGGAACAGATCGATCTACGACACTTAATCAGTTGTTAATATGAATTAGAAGTGTACCTTATTTAGGACTCATCTATTATATATAAAGAGTAATCTCATTCATTTGTAACCAGCATTATTCACTGATAAATTACACACTCGCTTACTATCTTGCTATTTCATTCACTGTTCATCAGAGTTGCTTTATCATTCACTGCACTTACTATCTCACCTCGAGAATATCCCAAATCGAGGTGGAGGCTTTGCTTATATACTGGTCTGATTTATTTTATTATCTAATTTATTTGTTTAATTTATCAATTGGTATTGGATTAAATCATATATCCTTAAAACCACAATATAAATTTAATTGTCATCCGAATTAGAGGGTAAACACTTTCACTACCGGAACATGTGACCTATCGTTCATAGGAAAACAACTTTGCCCAATATTAATATTTGACAAGTTCAGGACAAGTGACTAAATTATACCCCTTCCAGTTCTTTACTTTTTTGGACTTGACATGCATAATCGCTTATATATGCATTTGATAACCTGATTGGGATAATTTGTTTGATCATGGTTCAGAAGAAACGCCAGCTATATACTTAACATTTGCAAACCACTACAAAGAAATCCTTAATTACCAACAAAAAAAATTGTTGGTAAATTGATTAAATTGGTTGGCAATTTGTGTCACTAATAGATTACCAACGGATGTTGATCCGTTGCTAAAAGGCTTGATGGTAAATTTTACCAACCCGATTGAATTTGTTGGTAAAATTGCCAACTAAAAACCAGTTAGTAAACACTAAATAAATTTGTTGGTAATTTTTTAATCTTGAGTCCAAGATTTTCGTT
>ML294121.1:0-58733 GCA_005239495.1 Nicotiana undulata
GGCAACCCATGTGTGGTAACAATTTTTGTTTTTGTTATTTTTTTCTTATATTATTTCATATACAGACTATCTGTCCTATACATAAATGTGGCTCTCAAAGCAAAGTTAACAAATGTGCGAGTGCAGGTGGCTAAACAAGCGCAACCAGAGTGATGTACCCTCGAACAGGAAATTTTGGGCCCATATGCGACTCATATGCGGTCACATTTGACATATGCGGTTCGCATATGATTCGCACACTTGAACAGTAAAAATCTTATTTTTGACGGCCCATATGCGACGCATATGCGATCGCATTCGAGATATGCGGTTCGCATATGCGCCGCAAACCTAAGTAGAAGGTTCCCTAACTTTAATGTTCATGTGCGATCCTTAGGCCAGATATGCGATTCGCATCCCACTTATGCGATCGCATATGGCACCGCATCCTACACCAGGTAAGTCTTTCTAACCCGCCTTTCATTCTCTTTTAAAACACAAAACAAAATAAAATTTTGAAAAAAAAAAAANACCTATAACTCATTAATGGTAAGTTCTCCTTGTTTCCCCTATCATGTGCATCTCCATTCTTGTTCACTCATACAGAGGTAATTGACACAGGTGTCAACTGGGTAATATGTTGGGTGTTTAGGACAAACTTTTACTTGAAATTGTAATGGGGGAGGGGTCTTGGGTAGTGGTTCAAGAGGTAATTAGCGTTGGGGCTTAAAAATTTGCAGAGAGATCCGCCATAGCTAAGAGCTTGGCTTCGAACGTGGCTGATATGCGATCGCATTTTACAAATGCGGTCCGCACTAGGGTCGCATCTGCTAACCCTAGACTGTCGGATGAAGATGAAAGATGCGACGCAGATGCGATCGCATATCCCACATGCGGACCGCATTTGCGTCGAACCTTTAGGTAGTGTGCACCCTGCCCTGATGCCCTAGATGCGATTGAAATGCGATCGCATCTTCACCTATGCGGTGGAAGTGCGATCGCATATGAGCTTTATGTTTTTGCCCATTTCTCTAATGCGAAGCATATGCGAAACGCATCCCGTGAATGCGATCGCATATGCCATCGCATATGATCCTTCTTGTTCTCAAACAACATGATGCGATGGAGATGCGGTTCGCATTGCCTATATGCGATCGCATTTCCTTCAGCATCAAGTCCCTTACACAACATTGTGTATTTTGTTTAATGTTTATTTCTCCTCTCTGCTCACATGCAACTTCTATTTTGCAGTCATGGCTCGTAAACACGTAATGCCCGCTGCAAAGAAAAGACCTAGTTCAAGCCGGCAAGCACCTCCGCCCAAGCAGGCACGACCAGAACCGCCCCAACGTATTGTCGAAAGCTCCTCCCACTCTGAGGAGGAGGAGCTTGGGCCTGAGATAAATTTGACCGCAGAGTTGCGGCGCAAGTCAGGGGATGATTACCAGCTGAGGTTCCCATTGCCAAATTCCATAGAAATATATCGGGAAGGTCTCACCACTCGACAAATCCTTCCTGAGAAAAGACTAAGTATGAATGGCCTCCAGGAGCAATACCCCCATATCTCGGAGAACATCACGACAATCTCCAGAATGGACTGAAGGATTCTCCCTCAATCAGTGTCCACCGGGTCCGGATGCGGGATCTGCACAACATAGAGAAGTGCAGGTGTAGCATCAATACAACCGACCCGATGTACTGAGCAAGTGCAGAGCCTAACCCTGGCCGAAGTAGTGGCAAGGCTAGACACGATAACGATAACCTACATGTGCAGTTCTACCAAAAATATAGCAAGGAAGTAACAGATATTTAACAGATAAACAAGTAATACGGGGACAAGCAAGGGGGCAACAGGTAAGAAGCAAAATGAGATGTCGAACACAGCAAATAAACAGATAATTGAATGGCACGACATCACCCTTCATGCTTTTACTCTCGTCCTCACGATGCAACAAGTAAATATATGAAATGATTGCAATAATAAATGAAATGAATGGCACGACATCACCCTTCGTGCTTTACTCTCTTCCTCACATTGCAATAATAAAATAACTGAATGAATGATATGAACAAACGGCACGGCATCACCATTCGTGCTTTACTCTCTTCCTCACATTGCAATAATAAATAAATGAATAATATGAATCAATGGCACGGCATCACTCTTCGTGCTTTACTCTATTCCTCACCCAAGTAATATCAACAACAAATAACAACTTGGCAAGGAAATCAATTACCGAAATTTTGATTCATAACCACCCGACATGGGGAATAATAGACAAAATCAACACATTTTCCCGGCAAGGGTCTCAGCTATAACCAATTCCTTACGAGTGCATAACTTCTCAAAATAACTACTTCGTAACACATTCATCATTGAGGTAATAACAAGTAATTAAGCAAAACGGACTCACGGGCATACTTGACACACAATGCATAGGTACTCGTCACCTCACCTATGCATTGAACATGATAACACACATAGCACATAGGGCTCAATACCTATTCCCTCACCAAAGTTAGGCAAGACACTTACCTCGAGTCCAAAAATAGCAAATCAAGCCTCTACCACTGCCTTTCCTCTCGAATCCGACTCCGAAATGCTAATATCTAGACATAATTAGCTTAATAACATCAATAATGACTCAATAATCCAATTTCCAAGCCTAATTATACATTTCCCAACAATCTTCCAAAAATATCAAAATTCGACCCCAGACCCGCTTGGTCCAAACACGAGGCTCGGACCAAAACCAGATCACCCATTCCCCCACGAGCCCAAATATATAGTTTGTTTTGAAATCTGACTCCATAATGAGGTTGAATTTCCCAAAATTCCCAAAACCCTAACTCTATCAAAAACCCCTAATTTCTACTTTGGTTTCATGATATTAGGCCTAGATTCTAGGGTGAAATCTTTTAAAAAGAAGTTAAGGAGTAAAGAAAATGAGTAGAAATCACTTACTAATGTTTTGGAGAAGAAAGAGTGTTTGGCAAAATCGCCTCTTATGTTTTTAGGGCTTTGAAATATAAAAATAACTGAAATTCCTGTCTATTTATACCCCTCTTGGTCCCCCACCGCGGTCAGCGAAAAATGGACCGCGGCCGCACTAGCAAAGACCAAGAAAAGCTGAAGAAAATGAAGAAAAATGACTGTAGTGACATGATTTAGTATTTTGGCCATAACGTTTTTTATAAATGTCCAAATTACGATTTCTTTGCCTTTCTGGAAACTAGACACGAAGGGATACAACTTTCGTTTTTGAATCATCTCACAATTCCTTGTAGATCAAAAGATATAGGCCTCCGAAGTCGGACTAGTGGCTCATCTCCTCCACCGCGGACCGCGAAAAAACGACCGCGGCCGCGAAGCCCTCAGCGTGGTCCGCGAAAAAGGACCGCGGACGTCGGTGGTAAGTTAGAGATCTGAGTCCTGTGACCTCCAACAGCTATATTTCAAGCCTAAAGACCTCCCGGGACCTACCCGAAACTCACCAGAGCCCTCGGAACCTCAAACCCAACGTACACACGACCTCAAAATCATCCTACGGACTTATTCGAGTGATGAAACCACCAAAATAACATCAAAAACAAGGAATTAAACTCCAAAATCTATAGAATTTTCTCAATCTCCATAAACTATCAAATTTTCAATTTTTGATCAGAAACACGTCAAACCAAGTCTGTTTTACACCAAATTTTACAGATAGCTCATATAACACATACTAAACCTGTTCCGGGTTCCGGAACCATAATACGGGCTCGGTAACACAGGCTTCACATAAAAATTCATTTTCAAAAGTCTTTATTATTTTTAGAAAAATAATTTTCTTTAAAATTTCATTTCTCAGACTTGGGACCTCGGAATTCGATTCCGGGCATACTCCCAAGTCCCATAATTTCCTACGGACCCTCCGGGGCCGTCAAATCACGGGTCCGGGTCTGTTTACCAAAATGTTGGCCAAAGTCAACTTTAATCAATTAATTATTATAAATTTCAAGTTTTCACATAAAAGCTTCCAAGCTACACGCCCGGGCTGCGCACGCATATCGAGGTGAGATTAATGGAGACTTTCGGAGCTTCGTAACACAGATTTAGCTAAATTAACATAGAATGACCTTTTGAATCATCACAGTAACAACAATACAAAAGATTTAGCCAACACACCTCGATTAAGCTTTCGTTAAAGTTGCTACAATGTTCCACTACCCTTGGCAATATCAATCTATAGAAACATGTGATGATACCCAATATTTTCTAAAATATTATAAAATTGCATATGTACCTCCAAAATCATGCATCGATAGCAATTGGTATTTTTCCATAATTTTCTCACATTTTATTAATTTGTCCAGCATTTTATTTCCAACATATAATTGCATAATTGCATCACAAGTGATTTCAAAAGCATTTCCTGATTTAATTTATTGTTTATTGTCCTAATAAGTTCAAATTATTTCATAATTGACCAAATTGACATCTTTTGACTATAATTGCAATAACTTTGCAATTATAGCCCAAGCATATAATTTTGTACTATTTCTTACTAGAAATTATTCATTTGTATTTTTTAATACTAAATAATCATCTTAAACTATTTCCTATGCATGAAATTCATTTTTTATAATTGTTAGCTATTTTAAAAACATTTTATATTAATTTGAATTGGGTATTTAACAAATAGCCTAATTTAATTTCAATCGTAGCCTAAATCAAACCAGACCCAAACCTAATTAAGTCAGCCCAATACCCCAAGCCCAAACCCTTTATTTACCCGACCCAATTCGTGTCTTAATCTTGGTCGTTGATCAATTTTGATCAACAACCTAGATTCGCCCTTACCTTAATTAACCTAATAGTCTACCCCTCCAAACCCTCATTCTCTCATCACTCTCCACCGTTACATCCTCCCATTCTCTCTCAAGCTCTCTGCCTATCTATGGCACCTTCTCACCGACCACGTGCTCGCCGGTAACGATGGTGGTTCCACCACCACCCTTAGCCTTCATGGCTTTCCCCCATGCCAGATTCTTGCAATATCTGAGGTCCTCAAGGGACCAGCGGCTGTTCAACTCACACACATAGCCTTTTCATGCCGTTCTCAGGCCACCATGGCCCGTCCGAGTAAGATCTTTCTATTTCTGGCTAAACCTATGGTTTCTAAGCCTGAATCTCTCATCTCTGGGTTGTTCTTCTCTGAAACCCTAATTTTTATATCTTGACTCTTTAGATATGTAACAGTTCTGAGTATATTTTTTGAGTTATCTTACTGTTTTCCCTAAGAATCTTTATGATTTTCTTCAAAACGTCTCTTTTTCTTCATAGCTAGGGTTTCTTAACCCCTTTTCAAACTACTTTCCTCTTATTTTTTAAATGTTGTTCTATAATTTCTACTGTGTTTAACAGACTTATTTAGGTTTTCCCTTTTACTTGATTTACTATGTTAAAACTCTAACTCGTTTGGTTTTAATCCTGGTATCTGAGGTTGTCTTGTCTTATTTGTTCGTTTGATTTGTATGTATACCTGTTTCTCACAAATACGTTTTGAGTTCGTGTGATTTTACCCTATTATGCTTATTAGGTTTTTTTATTCTTGCTTCTTCCACCTATATTATGCTTTCTTTGTTTATCGACAGAAAACTTGTGATAATTTCTTCTACTCGGCACTAGTTTCTAGCTGAATCCCTGATTCTCTAGGATGTTAACATTACTAGGGTTTCTTATTTATCTCTTTTGCTTATACTGTATCTATCTCGTTCATTCACAGAAGTTTTTAGTAATAAGTCCTATTTTCTTTTTTTGAATCCCTGATTCCCTGTGATTGAAACCCTTTACTGATTTCCTAATGGTAATATTCTTTACTAATTTCCGACCTTTAGTTTATTTCTTGCCTTGTTACTGCCACGACCCAAAATCCTAACTCAGGTCGTGATGGCACCCAACAGCAGGGTCAGGCAAGCCAACACTTATTTAACTAAGGGTTCTTCCTCATTAAATTACATATTCCCTCATATATCAGGTTATAAGTTATGAAACATAATATCGAAAAGATAATTTATCATTTTTAAACCAAAAGCAGTCATAAGGAGGCTTGAACCAAAAATATATACAGTTCATGATAACTACTATGTGTGTGCCAGGAACTAGTGTCACGAGTATCACGAGCATACTAACTGGATATACAAAAGATAAAAATATACAATTCCCACTGTCCGAAATAAGTAGACGGGGAAATAGGCAAAAGAAACTCCATGGTGTTGCTGAAGATCGTTAGGAGAAGCAGCTCACCGTGAAGTCAGGTCCACTATAATCAATATCTAGCTCCGGTCTGATAACCAGATGCACCAGCCTCAAAACTTGTACAGTTAAGTACAGAAGTGCAGCATGAGTACATTAAATATGTACCCAGTGAATATCCCGTCTAATCTCGAAGATGTAGTGACGAGAGGTCGAATTGACACTCACTAAGGTCCAATAGTAGAACATAACAGGATATAATGGAAACGGTAGGCATGTATTACAGTGTACAACAAATACGTGTAAGGCACCGAAATCCAAGTAAACACCGAAAGTAAATAACAATTCCCACTTTCTTTTCCCCCAAATATCGGTCAAATCAATGTCCATGAAACAACACCAAATAGTCACGCGCACACAAGGATAAGACAACCGGCCGGAGTCAAAGGAATATCTAATCACTGAATAGTCGTAAAGCTTCCCCCGCTCGCGAATCATACCTGCGACTCGGGTGCTGACACATTTATACCGAATTACCATAAATCTTCCCTCGATTGCGAATCATACTCGCGACTCGAGTGTTGACACATTTATACTGAATTACCATAAAGCTTCCCTCGATCACGAATCATACCTGCGACTCGAGTGCTGACTCTTATATATACATATATATACCGAATTTATTAATAAGCTCAGTAGGGGCTATGCTTGTAACAAGGTTTAATCAACTGAGAATTCAAATGCAACTTTCCCCATTTCCATACTAATTTAATGATAATAAGAAACTCAAAGTACGCTAAGGATACATATACGTCACATAAAACATGCTTGTGAGCCCTAAAACTACCCGACATAGCATAATAGTCGCTACGTACGGACTCTCGTCACTTTGTGCGCACGTAGCCCCCAAAATAATTACACACAGCATATAGAACACCTATGAGGACAATTCCCTCTTACAAGATTAGAAAAGAGACTCACCTCGTCTCGAATCTACCTCTCGGACCAAAAATGCGCCCGCAACTCTGAACTCTACACCTAAGGACTCGTAACTGGAGTAGGAAAAATCCGTATGATATTTTTGGAAAAGATTGTACCGTACTCCTACGGTTCTAACAATTCTCGTTGGAATTGTTTGCAAGAATTTCTCTTTTCTAGTTGAAGCCTAGCGTCTGTTCTTGAATAATTGAATTAGGATAATGAATCAAGATTTGAATTAGCGTCTGTTCTTGAATAAGCCTAGGTTTGAAAGATTTATACTTTTATTAGTTATTCTCTGTCCAAAAATGAACCAATCTTTTTAAAAGAGACCAAATCTTATCTACACCTTTAGTTCTTACACGTTAGATAGCCACTAATCTTTATATGACTACTTAGTCATTGGCTTTGAGCTTCCTTGTTGCCACGTGTTATCTTATAATTTAATAATTAACTAGGTAATGTGCCGCTACCCGATAATTAATCAATTATCCGCATAATTAAGAATTATCTCAAATTACTTAAAATACTATCCACTTTTAACAAACCATATCATGTCCATGTGGTACCTTTATGGTACTAGTCCATAAATACGGGTATTTTAGCTCGGGCCGTATTTTATTCCAAAATATCAAACCTGGACGAAACTCATTTTTCTCGATTTGCTTACCCTCCCACATTCACAAATTTACTTATCCCTTGTTTGAAATAGCGTGATACTTATAAATTCAAAATAAATCTCATTTAGGGAAACGGGGTCCGATAACGCAAAATAACTGGTCGGGTCGTAACAGTTACATGATTGACTTTACTGATTAATTGATTCTTAGTTCCTTAATTAAGACCTTATGAACCTAGCCCTACTTGTTTACTCTGTGCCTATTATGTTTGAATTTGTTTCCTTATCTGTTATGCTCCAGTTACTCATTCCTTATTTGGTCACCTGTCTCTTACCGTTTGAAGTTAACTCCCTTAATTAAGGGAGTACTTGTGCTGATTTCACCCTGATTGGTTCTGAGTCCCATAATTACTACACAATTGGGATTTTTACCTTATTCTACCTAGTTTCAAACATATATATATATATATATATATATATATATATATATATATATATATATATATANGAGAGCTTTTAACTAAATGTGTTCGCGTTTGTGTTAATGAGAGAGAGAGTATATATATATATATATATATATATATACTCTCTCTCTCATTAACACAAACGCGAACACATTTAGTTAAAAGCTCTCTCACACTCAAAGCTTTTTCTGCTCTCTTTGTCACTTGCTACTATTTTGAATTAGCCGGCTGCCAGCCAAGGCTAATTATTGTGCTCTCCTATTATACACTTTGTGTTTGCTATCTCTCAACTGGTATGTTCTGATTTTCAATTCGAGTCTCAAAACTAATAGGTTTTACTGCTTCAGTTTATCATATTCCTGATTTGTTTCTATCTAAGGTTTTGATGTTCAACATGTAATTAACCTCTTCACATTGTTTGTTCATCTAGCATGTTATGTTAAGCCCTACCCCCCTTAGGATCAGCATGCCTATGAATATGTTACCCTTTTGTAGTATGTCTCAATGTGACTCTGCTCTATTTTATGTTTATCTGGTTTCTAGTATGAACCTTTCTTTGCAAAGAAATTTGTACCCTAAAGTTGTATGATTCTGTGTTGATTCTGAAAATCATGTTGTGTTGATATCATGAGCATATCCCCCTAATCCCATAGACCCCTACAAGTACTGTTGTGCTTTTGTTTACTATGTGCTCTATGTGTCCCCAATTCCCATCACCCCTATGTGAAGGACTGTTCTTTAAGCGTTGTTGAACCTGTTTTGACTCTATGATTGGTCTGCTATTTGTTTGATTACACAACTCTTGTTAAAAAGTTGTTTTACTGAACAACTCTCTGATTTACAAAACCATTTCAACTGAGTCCTTTTTTTTTAAAATACTGCTCTCCTATTAGAACCTCTTCAAAACTATGTCAAGCACTCTCACTCTATTCTTAGGTCCTTAAGTTCTGCCCCTCCAATGTATGACTGCTTTGGGATCCCTATGAGATCCCTTTGAACTCTGATGCATTGGAGTTGGCTCTTCCACACTGCACTTACTCAATTCTGGTTATGAAATCTGGGTGTGAGAACTGACCGAGATCCCTTGAGATCCTTAGGGAACTCTAACACACCCGGACATGAGAAAGGCTATGAAATACTTGGGCATTTGAGGTTCTGGAAATCTGGGCCTGTTTTCAGGCTCCCTATAGTATAACTTTTTCTTTTCCCTTTATCTATTTATGTAATTCATTATTGGTCTGTAATAATTATTTTAAACGAATATTGGGGATGGCTAGTGAAATGGGGAGGGTAGCTATGTAGTTTTTATCAATATTACTGGGTAGAAATCCTGCTTTAGGTTTTTACATTTCCTATACTTGCATTAGAATCCCTACTTTAGGACTAATACATGTAAATCATGGAATACACTAGATAACATATTCTTAGGTTTACTGCTTCAGCATCTCTACATATTCATGATTTATCACTTAGAAATACTGCTCCTAGGTTAATAAACAACATCAACACAAAAGGTTGTTATTTATGTGCATTCATGCTTAACAAATCTGTAACTCCTTGAGCATTTAGAGATCATGCCTCTAGGAATCATGTCTTAACCATTCTGCATTTATGCGTGCATATTAGATACCATGCTCTAAGATCTCGTTTAAAACACCTAGTTTAAACTACTGATTCGTAAAAGAAGTATAAAACAATTTCACATTTGATTATCCTGTTTTAAATAAAACTGGTAATAATCCCTGTATTATTAGACTTACAACACCTAGAACATCATGCTTCTAGGACAAAGACAACTTCTAAATTGTCTAATGTTTCTGGTAACTATTATGCAGGATCCCACGCCTAGGCAAGCCCTAGGTATTCATTCTTTATAAAACTGAAAAACTGTTTTCTCCATGCATTTACTGCTTAACAGTTTACAGGTTTAAAAATCAGTAAGCAAACTGATTAGGGCCCTGCATCTGAGTTTATAAAACAAAGTTGTATAATCATGTGCATTGACATACGCTTAGACATCCTGTTTAGGTCATTTCTCTAATAAAAACTGCTCTTGTTTGTGTTTGAGACGTGTTGTTTATATGCATTATTTGTGGATGTAAACTTGGGCCTCTTAACTGCTTCTTCCTGTATTTATCTGTTCAGCCTTATGTGTTCTTGCATGTCGCCTAGAATTTTCTCTTTTTAAGAAACCTTAGGGGTTATGTCTGGATTTGCCCATATTAAAGGTCCTAATTTCCTCCGGGGCTATTAAGTAGGGACAGGTAACAACACACATAGAGATCGCTAAATAAACTTGGTTAATAACCGCTAAGGGGTGGGATAAAGGGTAGATATGGATATGATGACCAGTGCGCTAATGCCACGTGTAGCCCCTCATTGAGGAGTGATTATCGGGCATTGCATTGATGTGATGCTATAGGATAAACAACTAAGGACTCCCCTATTCCTTATACATGTAAGCTTAGGCTATAAATCCTTTTAAACCTTATACATGTGCCTAGACTTTAAATCTTTTAAATTTAATCATTTATGTGTACTTTGACTGCGGATCCTTTCAAACCTTTAGTTGTTAACATGTATACTCTTTAATTACCTACTTGCTACTTGTTTGAATTCACAAAGTTTGTTTGGCCGGAAACCACAATTGTGGACTTTGAGGGGTACCTAACACCTTCCCCTTGAAGTAATTTCAACCCCTTACCCAATCTCTGGTTATCCAATCTGTGTCATAAATGACCCTTAGTAGGTGCCCTAAGGCACCTTAATTCGTTAGGTGGCGACTCTTCAAATTCCTTATATCCCTCTCCCAAAAGGAAATGAGTTGTCCCAATAATGTCAAAGACCCTGACTGATCCGAAAGGAGAGGAAAAAGGGGGCGCGACAGTATGGCGAATCTGCTGGGGATCTTAGGCTTTTACCATTTCAAACTGCTTTGTGAATTCGTCTTTACTCTGTTAATATTTGAACCTTTTCCCTTTCCCACTTTATGTGCAATTAAATATTTATCTCTTTCAAGTATTTAATCTTTCTCAAAAACAAAACTGACATATTTCCTTGTTTCCCTTTGTAACTGCTTTAAATTACAACTGTTGTATTTACCGCTTTCATAACGTGCAAATACATGAATACATGCTTTTATTGATTATTTATTGTTGCATAATCATGCTCAACATCATATTCCACTCATGCCAACACAAATCCTCTAGCAACTCTTGATGAGTGGTTGCGCTCTTCCTATTTATATCACACCCTAAATTCGTAAAGGCTTATGTGCGGTAAAACCATTCGATCAGCGGTGCAGTCGATGGTTCTGTGCCTTCCCCCTTGAGTCGTCTGCTCAAGGGTACCAGTCTAAAACCCCATAGAAACCTTACTCTGTTATACTGTGCATGCATAATGGTCAGACCTAGCCAGGTTAATGTGTCGTCCGCATAATAACCCTTTAAGACAGCCTTGTCCAAAGTCCACCGGGGTTTTCATAATCCCAACAGACGCAGCCACCTTCAGTGCATTTATTTGGAGAACTAAATTCTTGTATGCTAATCATAAATGTATAAATAGTCGAATCTGGTGGGGGTAAGGGCCTAACTATTATTGTCTTGCAGAAAATGAGGCACGAGGTCCCCAGATTAGGTATGGTTAGCAACATCCCTCCCATGCTCCTAAAGTGGTGGGAGGATATTTCCTCCAGTGACAAGAAACACGTCAAGAAATACCTTGGCAATTTACCCTCACTTCTGGACATCCAATCCAACAACATGTTGATCGAGGCTGCCACCTTCTTTTGGGATAGCAAAAGAGCCATATTTTGCTTTGGGAGTATTGAGATGACATCACTGTTAGAAGAGATATGATGACTTTTTGGGTTAGTTTGGGAGACCCCTGGGTTGTTGGTGCCCGAGAACCGCACGGGAAGAGGTTTCCTAAAAATGATGGGGTTGTAAAAGAATGCTGAGTTGGAGTGTCTGAAACAGTCATACATACCCTTTGAGTATTTATATGAAAGATACGGTCACATCAAGTCGTACCGTACCTATCATAATGAGTTCACCATCACTTCTCTGGGTCATATCCACCATTGGGGTATTTGTATTCATTGTCTGCTTTCTGTGTTTAATCGTGTTTCCAACAAAGAAAGAAAGGATTCACACTAGGCTAGCCATGGTAACCAAGGCCTTGATGGAGGATATTGACGGGCATGCCTTCAACATTGTCCCGATGATCATATCAGACATTTACCGAGACTTGGAACACTGTAAAAAAGAAGCTAATAATTTCGAGGGTTGCAACATGTTGCTGCAACTGTGGCTCTTAGAGAACCTCCAAAAGGGCCAGTACCGTCAAGAATTTCCGCGAAGGGCATGAAGCGATCACATTGCTTTCCACCACCCCAAGCGGATGACATATATCCTCGACAGGTTTGCTCAGCCAAAGACTGCCAAGGAGTAGGTAGAATTCTTTGATAACCTAACTGAGGAGAAGGTACAGTAGATGTTCGAGTGGTTTCCAACGGAAGAATTCATCATCAGGTCTAGGGATGCACCACACCTAGTGTTGATCGGGTTGAGAGGTATGTATCCTTACGTTCCTCTCTGATTCATGAGACAAGCAGGCAGGAAGCAAGTTATGCCGAGCATTGACAAGATGAGCCATTTCTGAGCTCACTTCCAGGATGATGATGTTCCCTACAAGTGCGAAACCCAACACATGTGGCACTGCAAGATCATAATGGAAAAGAACACAATTGAACCAGAAAGGTACCACGCAGGATGTGCACCTTTTTACCCGGCGTGGTTAGAAGACGAATTGGATGGGTTAGTTAGGCCAGGGATCAACCGAGGCCACAGGATCATAAACGAGAGTGCCGAGGCTCAGGTCAAGTACAATCGGATGCGCAAGAGGATCCTTGAGTCTGAGAACGAGCACCGAGAGATACATGAAACCAACAAAAGGTTGATCGAAGAATGTAAAGACATGGCCATCCGTTCCAACAAGAAGATGGAATACTTGGAGCGAGGCATAGTAGAGCTAGAAGGTAAAATCATCAAGAGGGTCGAAGACTGCCAGAAAGCTGAGGGAAATGAAGGAGGACATCTGGCCAGAGCATACTTTCTGTTGGGATTGCGTGAGCTAGGGAATTTGTTCAATGGGATCAAGGATTCCGAATATAGGGAAGGTCCTTCTGGGACTAAGTAGGATAGGTTTTTCTTTTTTCTTTTATCAATGTAATAAGGCCAATGACCCTTAGTGACTTTATTTCCTGCTTATTATTTTAGTGTCGTTTTGGATTCGTCTACTTATATTAATGAAATGATGAATTTTGGCAGCTAAGTTCTCCAAATCAATTTGTCGCTAGGCCTACCTCGGGCACAATGAGGCTCCCAAATTAGGACATGCTTTTATATTCCTGCACTATGTGTTTAAATACTGCTATATTTTCTCATAACCCTCACTGACTTGGCTACCTTTTGTTTTTGCTTTTGTTTTCTTTCTTTTTATTATTCCCCTCCCCAAAGGTTGGTTCACGCATTCTGAAGTCATCACCATACCACACAAGATCCAAGGGCCCTCCACCTTTTCCTCCTCCTAGTCCACCTAAGGGAAAAAGCAAAGGCAAAGGATAAATGGAAGATTTGGGCAATATCAGAAAGCAAAACACAGTGACAGCCGAGCGAATAGAAGTTTTTGACGGTCAAGGTACTCAGGTCCAGAACGACGCTATATCGCAACTCGAGCAAAGGTTGCTGAAGCTCCAATGGGAGCTTGAGCATGTCCTGAATTTTGCAAATTTATCCTTCTCACTCAGTCTTCCAGATGTCAGTCATCCAAACACCTAAAATCCCATACCCCCTCAGAATACCTCAAACAAACAAAATCCTCCCACAACTCATCACCACACAACTCCACCGAAATATCCAACTATTCCACCACAATGCAACAGTTTCCACACTCCGAGAAACACCCCATTGATCGTCCCTGAACCATAAAACTCCACAAATGACCACCTCTATACCCAGGCGCCAGGCCATCATAACAACCCCATCTACGTGGAGAATCTACCTCACTCCACCCAACCCATTTCTTACACACCCGAATCTAGTGAGAAGGATATGTTTATCAAGAATTTGGCTGAAGAACTTAAGAAACTGACTAGCCGAGATCAAGGTGTTGAAGGAAGTAAATGAGTTGAAGGGTTGAACAATGAAGATCTCTGCATACAGCCTAATGTTGAACTACCCGAGGGTTACAAACCTCCTAAGTTCGAGATGTTCGATGGCACAAGTGATCCCAGGGTCCATCTGAGGACCTATTGTGACAAATTGGTTTGAGTGGGAAGAGATGAGAAGATTAGTATGAAGTTATTCATGATGAGCCTCACGGAAGATGCTTTGGCTTGGTACATCAGCCAAGATCCCAAAAAGTGGTCCAATTGGGTGAACATGGCATCAGACTTCATGGACCGGTTCAGGTTCAATACGGAGAATGCTCCAGACGTGTTTTATATTCAGAATCTTATAAAGAAGCCCATGGAAACTTTCCGCGAGTATGCTACTCGTTGGAGGTGTGAGGCAGCCAAGGTCAGGCCCGCCCTAGATGAAGAACAAATGAACAAATTCTTTTTTCGCGCACAAGACCCAAAGTATTATGAGAGGCTGATGGTGATTGAAAACCACAAATTCTCTGACATCATCAAGTTAGCTTAGAGAATTGAAGAAGAGATTAAGAGCGGAATGGTTACTAATTTTGAAGCACTACATGGTACGAAAAAAGCGCAGCAATATGGCAGCATATGCAAGAAGAAAGATGCAGGAACGGTAATGGTTGCACAGGGACCCAAATCCCCGTTGTTATACCGAACTTCTCCACTCACATACCAAACACTCCCACCAACATATCAGTCAGCACCTCCACCAACATATCAGTCATCTCCACCATCTACCTATCAGCCTACTTCTCCCAGATATACCCAGCCAGCCCATGTTTATCATGCATATAACTCTCAATCATCTCACTTCCAGCCACCCTATGCTCGCCAAAATTTTCCAAGACCTCGACCCAATCTTGACCGCAAGCCGCCTAAGAAATATACTGCCATTGCTGAGCCTATTGACCAGATGTACGAAAGATTAAAAGCTGCTGGTTATGTCACTCATATCCCTGCTCTAACCCATGAGAATCCCTCTCAATGGGTCAATCCAAATAAGACATGTGCATACCATTCCGGCATGAAGGGGAATACAATTGATGAATGTCGCTCACTGAAAGATAATATTCAGTCATTGATTGATAATAATATCATTCAAGAAAAGTAAGATACTCCCAATGTCCGCAACAATCCGCTCCCACACCATAGGGATGGAGGTATCAACATGATACAAATAGAAGAAGATTGGAACCCAGAGGGGTCGATCGGGTTTATCATAGAAAGTGATGACCCAAAGAAGACAACAATCACTCTTAATCCTATCATAGTCCAGATTCAGCCATCTGGAGATGTTGAGGTAGCTACGTCAGTCCCATTCAAGTTTGAAGCGGCACTATCCGCAGATGCACCTGTGCCATTTGAGGTCAAAGTAATGCCACCTGCCACTTCGCACGTCCCCTTTGAGGTAAAGGTAGCCACACCGATAACAGTGACAGTGTCAACTACGCCTCATTTCAACAGTAATGATGTACCTTGGGATTACATGGCAGAGGCAAGAAGGAGGGGTAAAGTCAAGATAGAAGAAGCTACTGCCGCACATGGAATGACTAGGACCGGCGGGGCCTATACACCTGAACACTTGGCAGAGTCCAGCAAGCAGGCTTCCAAATGACCACCCATCATTAAGACAGGCCCAGATGATCTTTGGAGGAAGGTGTAGGCCAAAGAATACTAGGTCATCGATCAGCTGAACAAAACTCCAGCCCAGATATCCATCCTATCGTTGCTGCAGAACTCAAAAACACACAGGAATGCTTTGATGAAGGTGTTGAACGAAGCATATGTGCCAAATAACATCACCTGTGGGGAAATAGTCAGCATGGTAGGGCATGTGCTGGAAAGTAATAAGATCGCCTTTCACGAAGACGAATAACCACTTGAAAGGTTAAGTCACAACAAAACACTGCACATCATTGTGCAATGTAAGGACTACTTCATCACCAGGATCCTGATTGACGGGGGATCGAGCCTCAATATTTGTCCATTGACGACATTCAAGAAATTGGGCAAGGGATTGTACGAGATAAGAGAAGGCTCCATGAATGTAAACGTTTTTGACGGTTCTCAGAGGTCTACCATTGGCGAAATCAGAATCTGTCTGCAAATGGGACCCATATGGTTTGAGGTTGAGTTTCAGGTGATAGACATATCGGTGTCCTACAACCTGTTATTGGGACGCCCATGGATACATGCCGCTGGGGCTTTGCATCAATATTGCATCAGGCAGTGAAGTTCGAATGGAACCACCAGGAAGTGATTATCCATGAAGATGGAAGCAACCCTATCTATAGCCGCCAGACCATCCCGGGGGTTGAAGGTAGAAGAAGGATGGGTGGAGAAACCTACCACCACATCGAGCGGGTTAACACAATAGACAAAGACAAGTGGTGGGACAGTAAGATCGAAAGCATACTGAACTGGAGTGGGTACGAGCGTGGCAAAGGACTCGGCAAGAATGTTCAGGGAATCTCCAAGCCAATACAGCTCAAGCGCCATGGCACCACTTTTGGTCTGGGATACAAATACACATGGCAAGAGTACAAGGACTGGTCGCCACCATGGCGCGGTCCCTACTATCTATTGGAACAACCTATACCATATCTGGAGCAGACCTTCCAGCAAGCCGACATTATATGGGGGTCAGAGGAAGAAGAATCATTGGTAGCCTTGAAGAATCTATTCCTAGAAGATGATGACATGGACTATTGCATCATTGTTGAGGAGGATGAGGAGGAAGACCCTTCCACCCAAGCCGTGAGAAAAGGAGCATTCCTTAATAACTGGACTGTCATAACATCCAGTGCCCGACGAGTCCCAAGGTAGCAAGGCTGAACAAGAATTGTCTATTTTCATCTGCTAATGATTTCCTTTTCGCATTTCCATTTTTTGCAATAAGATCTTCAATGTTCCAAAAACATTCGTTTAAATTATCAAAAGAGCTTTTATGTTTTAATCAATATTTATTATTATCATTTTCTCTCATTATTTCTATACAACATTACTATTTCCTGTCTTGATGAACCAATGACCGTGACATGCAACGAGGCAACACAACAAAAGGATAGTGATTCAGAAGAAGATGATGATATCATACCCGATGAAATTGTCAGAGAAGTTGAGAATTTCGAGAATAGACCTAAGTCAAATCTTGACAAAACTGAGATTGTCAACTTGGGAGATTCAGAGATTGTCAAAGAAACTCGTATCAACATTCACTTGTCGACGTCAGAGAAAGAGGAATACACACAATTCTTGAAAGAGTATGAAGACATATTTGCATGGTCGTACGACAACATGACTGGTCTAAGTATATCCATTGTGGCTCACAAATTACCAACCAATCCAACGTGCCCGCCTGTAAAGCAGAAGCTCAGAAAGTTAAATCCTGACATGAGTTTGAAAATCAAAGAGGAAGTTACCAAGCAAATCAACGTCAAGGTTCTCAGGGTGGTTGAATATCCGACGTGGTTAGCCAACATCGTGCATGTACCGAAGAAGTATGGAAAGGTCATGGTCTGTGTCGACTACTGGGATCTCAACCAGGCCAGTCCAAAGGATGATTTCCCTCTTCCAAACATACACATCCTGATTGAAAATTAAGCCAAGCATGAACTTCAGTCGTTCATGGATTGCTTTACCGGTTACCATCAGATTTGGATGGACGAGGAAGATGCTGAGAAAACGGCCTTCATTACGTCGTGGGGAGTCTATTGTTATAAGATGATTCCATTCGGCCTAAATAATACTGGGCCCACTTACATGAGAGCTACGACCACTATTTTTCCATGACATGATACATAAAGAGATCGAGGTATATGTGGATGATGTCATCATCAATTCCAAGAAATCCACCGACCATATAACATATCTGAGGAAGTTCTTTAACAGATTGCGGAAATACAACCTAAAATTAAACCACGCGAAGTGTGCATTCGGGGTTCCTGCTGGAAAATTGCTCGGGTTCATCATCAGTTGCCGAGGGATAGAATTGGATCCAACAAAGGTCAAAGCCATCCAAGAGTTACCACCACCAAGAAACAAGAAAGATGTGATAAGTTTCCTGGGATGCCTTAATTACATCAGTCGGTTAATATCCCAGTCCACACTCATATGTGAACAAATCTTCAAAATGCTAAAGAACGATGCTGCAACAAAATGGAGCGAGGACTGCCAAAAGGCCTTTGACAGAATCAAGGAGTATTTGTCAACACTGTCAGTCCTGGTACCGCTAGAGCCCGGTAGACCCTTGCTACTCTACCTCGCAGTACTAGATGGAGCTTTCGGCTGCGTTCTGGGGCAGCACGAGGAGACAGGGAGAAAAGAACAGGCTATATATTATCTAAGTAAGAAATTCACTCCATACAAGGCACGATATTCTCTATTGGAACGTACCTGTTGTGCTCTTACCTGGATAGCCTAGAAGCTGAGGCATTACTTTTGTGCCTACACAACATATCTCATGTCGAGGATGGATCCCTTGAAATATATCTTTCAGAAGCCCATGCCCACTGGCAAGCTGGCCAAGTGGCAAATCCTACTAAGTGAGTTCGACATTGTCTATGTGACCCAAAAAGCAGTCAAGGGACAAGCGTTGGCAGACCATCTTACTGAGAACCCCGTGGATGGAGAATACGAACCTCTTAAAACGTATTTTCCCGATGAAGAAGTGTTGTTCATAGGAGAAGACATCACAGAATCTTATGACGGTTGGAGAATGTTCTTTGATGGAGAGGCAAATTTCAAAGGAGTCGGAATCAGAGCTGTCCTGGCATCGAAACTGGTCAACATTACCCGGTATCTGCTAACTCAAATTCCCCTTCACCAACAATATGGCAGAGTATGAAGCTTGCATCCTAGGGCTCAACATGGCCATTGATATAAATATTCAGGAGCTGCTGGTAATGGGTGACTCAGGCCTACTAATACACCAAGTACAAGGAGAATGGGCTACCAAGAACTCCAAGATACTTCCGTATCTGCACCATGTGCAGGAATTGCGAAAGAGGTTAACGAGGATAGAATTTCGGCATGTGCCCAGAACTCATAACGGGTTTGCCGATGCATTGGCCACTCTATCATCCATGATACAACATCCAGATAAGAACTTCATTGACCCTATTCCAGTAAGGATCCATAGCCAGCCGACATACTGTGCCCATGTTGAAGAAGAGGCAGATGGAAAACCATGGTTCCACGATATCAAGGAATATTTGTCAAGGGGAGAGTACCGAGAGCTTGCAAATCATACTCAGAAACGCACGCTGCGGAGATTGTCCGACAGTTTCTTTCACAGTGGAGGAACCCTGTATAGGAGAACTCCCGATTTGGGATTATTGAGATGTGTCGATGCAAAGGAAGCCTCCAAACTACTTGAAGAGATACATGCTGGGACCTGTGGCCCACATATGAATGGTTTTGTCTTGGCCAAGAAGATACTCAGATCCGGTTATTTCTGGATGACCATGGAAACGACTGCATCAAGTACGCCCGGAAATGCTACCAGTGTCAGGTACATGAAGATATGATAAAAGTACCCCCAAATAAATATCTTTCGAATATAATCCTTTCAAATAATATTTTGAATATAATTATTTCAAATAGAAGTCATCCCTTGACATCTCATTTATAATCATAAATAATACGGGTCTCAGCCCACATTCGTATTTCCACAGCGCCTCGTGCCCATATTTCTATCATAACCGCAAGGACAACTCACGTGCCAAAAATATCAATATATAGAATCTGCACGATCAATTTAATATCAATAAATGAAGGTTACAATTTTTAAATCAACAAAGAAATGAATTTATTTTTGAAATAGTTTGAGTGAAGAAAATGACAAATAAATTAAAATAAAGAATCCGATAAGCTAGTGATTTGGATGTAAAACCTATTAAATTAAAACATAATTGTAATTTCTTTTATTCAAATCAATTCTTTCATCGAAAACAAGTACAAACCAAAAATACAAATCCTCAGAGTGTCATACGAAAAGCCAACACAATACAACGGGAGTAAATAACAGGGGTGCTCCCGAGGTACCGCCTCATAGTCCCAAAAGTAAATGCACGACAGGGGAGCTCCCGAGGTACCGCCTTGTAGTCCCAAAGGTAAATATGCAAGATAGGGGAGTTCCCGAGGTACCGCCTCGTAGTCCCAAAAGTAAATATGCAAGATATGGGAGCTCTCGAGGTACCCCCTCGCAACCCACATGGATGTTGATGCTCATACTTGACCTGCTGAAAATTTAGACACTGAGCTACATACTCCATTATGTCCTTCTTTATTCTCCTCCACTAGTAATGCTGCCTCAAGTTATGATACATCATTGCGGCACTCAGATGAATGGAATACTGCGAATTATGATCCACCTGAAGAATCAACTCACGCAAACCATCTACATTGAGCGCACATAGCCTTCATGCATCCTCAATGCACCATCATCCCCAATAGTGACCTCTTTAGCATCATCGTGTTGGACCGTGTCCTTAAGGACAAGCAGATGGAGGTCATCATACTGACGCTCCCTGATACGATCATAAAGAGAAGACTAAGAGACCACACAAGCCAATACTCGACTCGGCTCAGAAATATCCAATCTAACAAACTGGCTGGCTAAGGCCTGAACATCCAACGTCAATGGCCTCTATGCTGCTGGAAGATATGCTAAGCTCCCCAAACTCTCCACTCAAAAACTCAAAGCATCGGCCACCACATTGGCTTTCCCGGGATGGTACAAAATGGTGATATCATAGTCCTTTAGAAGCTCCAACATCCTCTGCTGACGCAAGTTAAGATCTTTCTATTGGAACAGATGTTGCAAACTCTGGTGATCAATGTAAATCTCACAATGGACACCGTACAAATAGTGCCGCCAACTCTTCAGGTCATGAACAATAGTTGTTAACTCAAGGTCGTGGACAAGATAGTTCTTTTCATGGGTCTTCAACTAGTTCAAATCATAGGCAATCACTCTACCCTCCTGCATCAGAACACACCTAATACTGATCCGAGAAGCATCACAATACACTGTGTAAGAACCAGAAGCTGATGGTAGAACTAGAACTGGAGTTGTGGTCAAAGTAGTCTTGAACTTCTTAAAGATCTCCTCGCACTCATCCGACCACCTGAAAGGAGCACCCTTTTGGGTTAATTTGGTCAAAGGCGATGCAATAAATGAGAAAACCTCTACGAAACGACGGTAATAACCATCCAAACCAAGAAAGCCCTGAATCTCCACCGCTGAGGACGGTATGGGTCAACTATGAATTGCCTATATCTTCTTAGATTCACCTGAATACCCTAAATAGACACCACGTGCTTCAAGAACGCCACTGAACTAAGCCAAAACTCAAACTTGGAGAACTTTGCATAAAGTTTCTCATCCCTCAACCGCTGCAACACAATCCTCAGATGTTGGGCATGCACCTCCTAGCTACGAGAGTAACCAGGATATCATCAATAAATACAATAATGAACGAGTCAAGATAAGGTTTAAACACACTTTTCATCATATGCATGAACGTTGCTGGGGCATTGGTGAGCCCAAAAGACATCATAAGGAACTCATAATGGCCATATCGGGTCCTAAAACCTATATTAAAAATATCTGAGTCCCGAATCTTCAACTGGTGATACCCTAACCTCATATCGATCTTAGAGAACACTCTCGCTCCCTGGAGCTGGTCAAATAGATCTTCAATGCGCGACAAAGAAAACTTGTTCAACTGCATGTAATCAATGCACATTCTCATAGTACCATCCTTTTTTTTCATAAATAGAACTAGTGAACCCCAAGGTGACACGCTAGGCCGAATAAAGCACTTATCAAGGAGTTCCTGAATTCGCTCCTTCAATTTCTTCAACTCAGCTGGGGCCATCCAATACAGTGGAATAGAAATAGGCTGAGTGCCCGGCACCAAATCAATACCAAAGTCAATATCCCTGTCATACGGCATGCCCGCCAGGTCTACAGGAAACACATCTGGGAAATCTCGCACCACTGTAACAAAATAAATAATAGGGTATGTGCAATAACATCCTTCAAAAAGGCCAAATAAGATAGACAACCCTTCTTAACCATTGGTTGAGCCTTCATGTATGAAATCACTCTACTGGGAATATAGTCAATAGAACCGCTCCACCCAATCCTTGGCCACCCCGGCATCGCCAACATCACGGTCTTAGCGTGACAATCTAGAACAGCAAAACATGGAGACAACCAATCCATACCCAAAATCACGTCAAAGTCGACCATACTAACAACCAAGAGATCCACTATGGTCTCTAGACTCCGAATAATCACCACACATGACTGTTATACATGGTCCACAATAATAGTATTGGCCACCAGAGTAGATACATGAACATATGAAACTAGAGACTCATGGGGCATATCCAGATAATGAGCAAAATACAAGAATACTTATGAATAAGTGGAACCAGGGTCAAATAATACAAAGGCCTCTTTGTGGAAAACTGAGACAATACATGTGATCACAGCATCCGAAGCAATGACATCTAGTCCGGGGGGAAGATCATAGAACCTGGCCTGGCCGCCCCCTGATCGGCCTCTCCCTTTAGCGAGACCTCTAGCTGACTGGGCCTCACCCCGAGCTGGCTGAGCGGGTGGTGCAACAATTGGTGCAGAAGACGTAGCTTGACTCCTCTACTACGCTGGACCTCCCTTTCGACAAGGACACTGCCTCCACACATGCCCAAACTCCCTGCTCTCAAAACAACTCCCGGTACTGGTGGTGGGGGCTGAAGGCAGCCCCGAGCACCAAGATAACTGGTAGAAGGACCTAGCATAGACGAGTCCTGACCCGAAGGAGCACGGGACAAACTCTAAGCTGGGAGGTCACTAAGAGATGAATGACCCTGCTGATAATTGTGTGAACCATGGCTAGATGATGCACAACGATGAACCAGGCAAGCTGTCTGAGCATGTCTATAAGAACGACCCCTGCTGTGGTAGAACAGACCCGCACAAGGAAAACCGATGAATCCACCATATCCACTAGGACTCTTGGCCTCCCTCTCAACCCGCTCCTGGCTGCGAACCATCTCAATCTGACGAGCAATGTTGACAACCTCATCAAAAGTAGCACCATCCACTCTCTCTCTAGTCATAAGAAATCTCAACTGAAAATTGAGGCCAACTATGAACCTCGTGATCCTTTCCCTGTCTGTGGGAACCAACCAGACAGCATGACCGTCCAACTTAAAAAATCTCATTTCATACTGAGTCACAGACATATCACCCTGATGAAGCTGCTCAAACTGCCTGCGCAGCTCCTCTCTGCGGCACTGAGGCACGAACTTCTTCAGGAAGAGAACAGAGAACTCCTGCCATGCAAGGAGTGTTGCGCCGACCATCCTATGCCTCTCATAATCCTCCCACCAGCTGAAGGTAGCCCTAGAGAACTGAAAAGTAGTGAACGAGACCCCACTAGTATATAGAATACCTATTGTACGGAGCATCCTCTGACACTTATCCAAGAATCCCTTTGCATCCTCTCCCTCTGTACCACTGAAATATGGAGGCTGGAGTCTCCCAAACCTCTCCAATCTACGTTGTTCATTATCAGGCATGACAGGAACCACATAGTCTTGAGCATCTGCAACAGACTGGGCTGGTGGTACCCCCGGTGTCTGGATTCCCTATACCACCTGCTCTGGTGTGCGGGCGGAGGGATTCTGAGAACCTACCCTAGCTTGAGAAGTGGTTGTTGCGGCGAACAGAGGCTGCTTGAGAAAGAGTGGTGAACATGGTCAGAATCTGAGTTAAGGCCTCCTCAGGCTTGGAATTACAATGGGACAGTTGGTGCATGAGCTACTCCCACAGGCTCATGCACAACTGGAGCTTGCTCTTAAATTTGGGCAACTGGTGGATCTACAGGTGCTTCCCTAGGTGATGTGCAAGCTGCACCTCTGCCCCTACCCCGACCTCTACCGCGACCTCGGCCTCTCGTGGCCCTGACTGGGGGTGTGCTAGTGGTTGTACATCCTGCCCCGTAGTACTGTCCTCACCATATGTGAGAGAATAGAAAAACAGAAGTTTAGTTACCAGAATCAAAAGATCCGCATGATAAGAATTTAAGAATGTGAAATTTCCTAAGGGTTCGGCAGCCTCTCGAAGATAAGTACAGACGTGTCCGTACTGATCCGCAAGAATCTACTAAACCTGCTCATGACTCGAGACCTATGCAACCTAGGCTCTGATACAAACTCGTCACCACCAAAATATTAACTTGTTGTGATGGCGCTTATCGATGGTACTAGGAAATCCGACATTTTCAAAATACTTCCAATGTTTCACAGAAAGATAAATAAAAAGCTTTTAAATGACAGAGTTTTCGTAAACAAGAGTTAACCCAAAATACAGTGTAGATAATTGCCCCAACATCGGGGTGTCACTATATCATGAGCATCTATGCATAGTCCGACCAGAAATGAAACGACTAAAACAATTTGAATCCAAAACACAAAGAAAGACAAAATCAGGAAATAAGAGCAAGGACTGCGAACGCCATGCATCTACCTTGAAATTGAAAATAGCTAGCTACGCAAGATATCAACACTCCCCGCGTCCCGAAACTCCTAGATCTGCACACAAAGTGCAAAGTGTAACGTGAGTACAACCAACTCAGTAAGTAACAATAATAAATAAGGAACTGAAAGATGGTAACGAGCTACGCAGTTATAAATCATTTTCCGTAGTCTCATGTCACGCCCCAAAACCGAGGGGCGCGACCGGCGCTCAACCGAGTGAACCCAACTGAGCAAGCCTGTTAGGTTTCATTCTACCCAAATTAATTTATAAAGAAAGAGGGGATAAACTCCATTAATCCTACTTTAAAAATATTACATTGACAATTTCCATCTTTGTTTCCATTAGCTGTTTCAACCATAATTATTATAAATGAAAAAAACATATATGCCAAACATCAACATTTCTAATTCAATTTCCAATACTAGACATCCCACAACCTGTCTACAGAGCCTCTAAGTACAATTGAAGATAAATATGGAAATGCCGGCAACAAGGCTCTGGTTATACCTCAAATAAAAAGTACACGATAACCAAATGACGGGACCCCGAAATGAAGTGGGGATCACCAAGTTAGTTGGAAGGAACATACTACTATCGCTTATCGTTGCCGCCTATTGTGGAAACACATGCATCCATTAAAGATGCAGCGTCCTCGGCAAAAGGGGCGTTAGTACTAGTATGTAAAACTAAAAGTCATCTTTTAAAATAGAATAACCATACAAGAAAAGGAAAGCCATAGAAACTAAAAATTACAATCAATTATATCAAATGTGCAATTGAAACATATTAATTTTCAAAATACGAAAGTGTAACATATTTTTAGTTTGGGGAGATATTTAGTACCGATAATACCACAAGTCACGGTATCACTGTTCACAATACCACCGTACTCTTGGTACGGAGTCCGAACCCGTCCTGATCGGCTAAGCCACCTTATTTTAAAGTGTAACCACAATCACATTTTGCATCACAATTTCCAACACGAATTACCACCATGTGTGTGGCATGGTATCCGATCACGGCCCGATCAACTAAGTCGTCTCACCACAGTGTCGTGTGGTTCGACATATCCACATTTACAAACAATCTCAAACCCAATAAAGGGGAATAATTTCATCACACCAGTCTCATCCAACTTAAGGGGACTAATTTCTACAATGCACCCTATACCGACACGTGTAGTTTTGGGGTTAGGTTATTTTAACCTACCCTTCCTCGGTGAATATCGATCTCCCAAAAAGAATATTGTTATATGGATTTTCACACAAAGTTAACACATATACATATACAGTAATGTATTCATCTCAGACTATTTCACATTGTCCAAATCTTTTATTAGCATTTTCAACCTCTCACAATAGAAATATTTCCTTGGCTCTCTAGGTCTTTCACAAGTGTCATTATTCAAGGGACGATGGACGCATTTTTTTTATATTCAATATTTTCACTTCATTTAGTTTCAAGGATCACCACCAAATTCCAACATATAGAACATTCCAGAAATCATATACCTCAAGTGCTTTAATAATGGGACTTTTAGCACAAAGGACCAACAATAGAGGCACAAATCAAAGTCACAAACAAGCAGTACACCAAATATCCTTGAAGTACTCTTTATGTATTATCATCAACGAGACATATTCAATTAAGTCATTAAGTGCAAGTAGGAACTAATAAGAGTATTGAGCCTATCGAGTTTTTCTCACCCAATTGGTATACTAGTTTTTATTTAGAATACGACTCAAAGACATACTATTTTAATAAGCAACCATACTTTAAATCTATATCTTTCGTCACAAGCTCATTCGGAATAATCAAGTTTATAAGTTCATACGGGATGATCCGCAATGTAGAAATTAGAAATTTTGAGCCGATTGTACTTAAACTTGCAGAAACATTACGGAATTCCATTCCACGAGATAATGTTTAGCCAACATAACTGGTTAAGATTTCTTTTAAGTTACATAACGTACGACAACCTCTAGCAATAATAATCCATAAGAAGATAGCGAAAATCGATTAATAATTTAGAAAGATTTCCCATGGTGTAACTTTCTTAGGAAGTTCATCAAACACCTAATCATGTGAAATAGATTTCAAGGTCCTACAATGGAAATTCCTTCTTCCCACAACCTATTTCAACAAGAACTACCTAAAATAGTTCGTTAATCCAACATACTATAGCTTAGTATTACATGCATGGCCTATTTCTAACACCACAATATATTTTTGAACTCATAATCTCATACATGAAATCATAGAAGTAGGACTTACCCGGAAGGATAGTGAACTAGAGATTAGCTTTCTTTGATTCTTGAGAATTTGTGCAAGATTGGGTGATTGGGATGTTAGATTACTCATTCCCTCTCTAAAATGCTCTCACCTCTCTCTAGATTTTGTAGAAAATAGCCCCAAATAAAGCCCCAAAGCTTATTTATCAAAATGGGTTCGGATATGAAAATTTCCAAAAATGACCACGAAGTCAATTATGTGGTGCAAGGTTTTGTGGGTAGTTGAATTGCAGCATAATTATTATGCGACAGCATAATCACTTATGCGATAGATTGTCACGACCCTAAAACAGCCCAGTCATGATGGCGCCTATCATGATACTAGGTCAGCCCAAATTCATATTTATAACACAAAACGAACTTTAGTTCAGATTACCACTAACATAATATTTTATAACCATCTTGTTGAAGCAATTCAAAGTAAAAGATAATAAGTCAAAGTTTAAAAACACCGCCCAGAAATCCCGGAGTCACAGGGTCACAAGCATCTAAAGAGAATACATCAATCCGACATAAGTCTCTAATACAAATCAAGTGTAGGGAGTACAGCTGCTAAAGAAAAATAAGAAGGAGAAGCAGGGTTGCGGACGCATGCAAGCTACCTTGCAAAAATCTCCGTGGAAGTCCCTGGTCAGGCGGGCAGCTCACTCCACTCTCGCATCTAAATCTTCACACAAGGTGCAGGGAGTAATATGAGTACGCCAAATCAGTAGTAATGAAAGTAAATAATCTCTAAGAGCTACGAAACACACACAAAACCAGCCCTCAATCCACAGTAAATGCAATTATTCTTTCAGAAACACATATATGATATTTTTATAACATTTGAAAGTCGATTTCAGTAAAATATCCTTTAGAAGTGTACCCTTTCCCAATCTCCCTACAAATAAAAATGATTCAGTATATAAAATGATAGAGTTCATAAATAGTCTTTCGGATGAAAACATGTATCATAAACTGCCCCTCGTGCGTATCATCACTCAGCATCAGGCACTCAGCATGCCTCACAATCACTCAGTGTCAGCCCATTGGGCTACCTCACAATCTCTCATGCCTCCCAATCACTCGTCACTCGTACTCGCACTCAGTAGGTACCTGCGCTCACTGGGGTTGTACAGACTCCGGAGGGGCACCTACAGCCCAAGCGCTAATATCAGGCCATCTCATGACATAATCACTCAGGCTCGCGGCCTCTCACATATCATAAAAAGTGCAACATGTTCGGCGCGCCGCCTGATCCCATAATATCCTCACAACATTGTCCCTCGGCCTCACTCAGTCAGAAATATCTCAAAAGCCACTCGGGCTATCATATAAACGGGGTACTCGACCCAAAATCTCATTTTATATCTCAAAATAGGGTAAATAAGACTGAGTTTCGAAATCAGTTTGAAACATAATATGACTGAGTGTAAATCATAAGTCAACACAGTGAGGAATAGTAGTAAACAGCCCCCAAGGGGTCCAAACAGGTCGGCACAAGGACCCAATTATGGTGTACATCCCAAAATATGGTAATAATCTTAAAACATGAAATATCATATGATTTAGAATCAAATACGCAACTTAATAGTTGCCACGGGACGGACCAGGTCACAATCCTCTGATAGTGCACGCCACACACTCGTCATCTAGCATGTGCGCCACTCCAAAAATAGTGATAGAATGCGAAGTCCGGGGTTTCATGTAAAGACCCGTAAAATTTCATGTCTAGAATAATGCCCGAATAGGTCCCTGTGTTGTCATGATTGTAGGAATTCATTAAACAGACCCATTTTGAGTAAAACAATATCCCAAAACTTAAAAGATAAAATTTCCAGAATTTCGTGGTTATGAGACGCACTATGCGATCGCATAACAGGTATGCGGACTGCATAGTGGTCGCATACCTGGACAGGCTACTGTCCAAATTAAGGACAACTATCCGGCCCAAAATGTGACCGTATTTTGGGAATGCGGACCACATAATTGTCGCATTCTTGCCCCATTGTTTTTGTGAGGGAGTTATGCGACACACTATGCGATTGCATAACAGGTATGCGGACCGCATAGTGGTCGCATACCTGGGCAGATTGTTTTCCAATTTTGGCCCATTTGAGGGCCATTTTTGCGACAGGAATGCGGACCGCATATCTTCTAAATTTATAACCCGACCCCCTGTTTAATAAAACACCCCTTCCCTTCATTTTTAGCGATTTTCTGACCAAAAATAGAGAGAGGAAAGGAGAGTTCTTGAGAGAGAAGGTTTCAACCTCATCCAATTTGATTTATCCAAAATCACTCAAGCCCGAAAATTATCGAGTTATTGTCATATTCTTCACTCAAAGAGGTAAGTCTTCACCCCATTTCCCTTTAATTCTCAGATTTTGGTTATGAATAAAACACACATAGGTTGGTTCTTGAAAATGAAAAGTTGAAACTTTGCATGCATGTGAACAATATTTCATGACCTATAAAACGAAAGCTAGTTAAAGTAATTTTTTACTAGAAAGGGGGTTAGTAATCTAAGGGGTCACATGGTGTTTGATAAAATGCCCAATTGAATTCAAGATTCATAATTCTAAGTGAAATATGTCACATTGTGGAATAGATCGATGGTGCTAGACGATTCGGTTAATTGTGATAGAATTTAAAGGGGAAATTCGACACAAGGTATATATGGCTAACTTTAATATTCGTAGAGTCACCTTGTTGGTGTCCGAGAATTTAGTATGAATTCCTTGCTGAGTACATGTAAATTGATTTTCTGAAATATTGAGGTCTAAGATTTCATTCTCTAATTCTCTTAGTCGATTATCATGTTAATTGAATTTGTGAAAGATGATTTCTTTGTGATTACTCTATCATGTGCAAGGTTCGTTAAGTGCTTGAATATTTTGGTATAAAAGAATAGTAAAGAACCCAACTGTGTGAATGTATCTAAGTGCTAAGGGTTGTGTAACCAGTGATGAAAAGGAGTTGTGAATTGATTTAATCGAACTAAATGACCATGGCAATATCGGATATGACTCATTGTTTGGTGTCACGCCCGAAAAACGAGGGACGAGACCGGCGCCTAACCGGGTGAACCCAGTCAAGCGGACCTGGATTGCTTTTCCTTCCCAACATGTTGCCCCGCGTTCACAATATACATTATTTCATGTGAGTTAGCCGATTTTAGTTTCAAAGTACATTTCACAACATATATCCACTTGTTTCCTCTTTTAACATTTCAATGATTGATAATCAAACATACATAATACATACATCACTTTCCAACATGATCCACGATTTCCGAGTACGTACCGTTACTACCGAAAAATACATACATACACCCACATCACGTCTACAGAGCCTCTATGAATACTAGGCATTTTACATAACCTGCTGGTAACAAGGCCCCGACTATACCTTTACAACATAAACAAAAGAAGGTGGTATGATCCACACACGGCCCCGAGGAGAAAAGGGGATCACCACAACTGCTGCAGAGAAGAAGAGGAGATACCACTAACGGCGAGCTGAGCTACCTTCTATGGAACCACCTACATCCATATAAAAGATGTAGCGCCCCCGGCAAAAGGGACGTTAGTACTGTGGAATAGTACTAGTATGTATGAACAAACTTTATCCCAAGTACAAACAACCAATATTACAGATAAGAAACAGGACAACAATAGGACCAACAATCAAAACACACGGAAAGTGACAATCAAAATCAACAATTTTACAATCTCTCCCTTTTCCCTTTCCAACACCACCATATTCACGAGTTTCATAATTTTCATATCAATAGTGATAACGATCACTTTTCCACCCTTATTACCTCGGCCACCCTTATCACCACAACCCACACCTTATTACTTCATGTCGCGGCGCGTAACCCGACCCCGCCTGACAATTTATATTTCATAAAAATAACACCAACAATTTCATCACAAGGGCTTTCCCCTCAAGGATCACAATTTCAACAACATCACCAAACAATTTCATCACAAAGGGCCTTACTTTGAAGGATCACAATTTCAACAACAACACCAAACAATTTAATCACATGGGCCTTCCTTTCAAGGATCACAAATTCACATTTAACAATTCATTTACTTGGGCTCTAGGCACCCCAAACTTTCATCAAACAGCGATTTATGCACAAGGTGTTGCCACAACCGTTCAACTTATTTACAATGCTTCATATCAATAACTTTAAAACAACTACCATCTTTATAGATAATAAAGTGGGAATGCCAAGTCACAATTCAAAATCTCATCTAACATAGTGGGGTAGTAATCAGCTAGACAGTCAATTCACATATTTCCACATAAGTACACATACCGTATGCTTACCACAGCAAGTGGGATTTTACAAGGATTAAAGTTAGCCATACATACCTGGAGTCGAAATCCCCTTTTTAAATTTTACTCACAAATCACCGAACCGATTAGTACCGTCAATCTAGTTCACAAATAAACGTATTCAACTTAGAATTGGAAGTCATGCATGCAATTCAGATTCTCTTAAACATTTTGCCAAACACTATGTGACCCCATTAGATTACCAACCCCGTCTTTGTGAAATTTATCCCAAACCACTCCCTCTTACTAGATTAAGACCATTATTAAACGTGCATGCAAGGTCTTAGTTAATATTTTCAAGAAACAATCCATGCAAATCCTCCCTTTGTTTAAAATCAGAAAATTAGTGGAAAAAGGGTTGGGAAACCTTACCTGCTAGAATGAGGAAGAAGAAGATTACTCGAATTATCAGGCCTGAGGGACTTTGAAAATCAACTTGATGGAAGAACCACTTTCTCTCTCAAGAACTCCCTTTTCCTTCTCTCTATTTTGTTCAGAAAACTTGTTAAAATGAAGGGGTGGGGTGTTTTAATGAACTGGGGGTCGGGTTTTAAAATTAGAAAAATTAGGAGCCTGACACAGGAATGCGGTCAGGAATGCGATCGCATTCCTGACATGCGGTCCGCAGAGACGACCGCAGAATGGCCATCCAAGTGGGCCAAAAATTAAAACACACTGTGCAGGTATGCGACCACTATGCGGTCCGCATACATGTTATGCGATCACATAGCGCGTCGCATAACCTCCCTCACAAAAATCAAAGGGCAAGAATGCGACAACTATGCGGTCCGCATAACCGAAATGCGATCGCATAATGGACCGCATAGTTGTCCTCAAATTGGGCAGTGGCCTGCCCAGGTATGAGATCATTATGCGGTCCGCATACCCGTTATGCGATCGCATAGTGCGTCGCATATTGCCCAACTTCTGGAAAATTTTATTCTTTCAAATTTCGGGGTACTTTTACACAAATAAGGTCCGTTTTAAGAATTTCTACAGTTATAACAACTCGGGGACTTTTTGGGGCATTATTTTAAACAAGAAATTTCACGGGTCTTTACATTTGGCAAGGTTTATTGTGGCTTGACTTCGTGCGGATTGTTGGTTGTAATGAATTTATATTCTTGATTGATGAGAATCTTTGTGATTTAATTACAGGCTGATAAAGACTATTGTGAACACATGATTTATTGGTTGTTATGAAATTGTACTCTTGAAGATATGAAGCCTTGTGATTTAATTGTGGGCTGTTATTGTTGCTACGAAATGTGATTGTCCGGTGGGATCGGGTTGCATGCCGCAACACGAAGTAATAAGGGTGGAGAGGTAAAAAGGGTGGAATGTGAATTGTATGGTGGGATCGGGTTGCACGCCGCAACAGAATGTAATAAGATTGAAATATGATTGTCTGGTAGGGTCGGGTTGCGCGCCGCAATAGGAGTTATAAGGGTGGAATGATGAGAAGGAATAAGGGTGTAATATGACTGTGTTGAAATAAAAATCTGTGAAACTCTCAATTGTGTTGGTTTTCGTATCTATGTGCACTATTTATTGGTTTCTTTAAGCTGTGTGTATTGTTTGATTTTACTGAGGGTAAAGTTTGTTCATACATACTAGTACTATTCAACGGTACTAACGTCCCTTTTGCCGGGGGCACTACATCTCTTATATGGATGTAGGTGGTTCCATAGCAGGTGGCACAAACCGCCGTTAGTGGTGCCTCCTCTTTATCTCTTCAGCAGTTCTGGTGAGCCCCATTTCCTCTCGGGGACGTGTGTGGATTGTACCATTCTCTTTTGCTTATGATGTAAAAGGTATAGCCGGGGCCTTGTTGCTGGCAAATTTATGTAAAACTCCTAGTATTCTTAGAGGCTCCGTAGACACTGTGTGGGTTGTAGATATATATGTATATTTTGGGCGGTGGTTGTACTCACTCGTAATTGTGGATCGCAAATCAGAAAGGCTATATGTAACTTGTATGTTTTGGATTATCTATTGTTGAAAGTTAGAAAAAAGGGAAAATGGAATCATGTTGTAAATAGTACTTTGGATATAAATTGTCTAACTCACATGGAATAATGTAAGCTATGAACAGGGGGCAATACGTTGGGTATGAAAGGCAATCGAGGTCCGCTGGTCAGGCGCCGGTCTCGTCCCTCGATTTTGGGGCGTGACATTTCATACCCTCAAGACAAGATTTACAGTCGTTACTTACCTCAAACTGGCCAAACTACTAATCCGCGATGCCTTTACCTCTTGACTAGGTTTCCAATTGCTCCGAATCTAGCCAAAACCATATTAATATCATCAATATATGCTAAAGGAACAAAGCCCACTCGAAAATTATCAAATTTAACCAAAAATCCCGTAATTGGCCAAATACGACCCTTGGGCCCACGTCTCGAATTCAAATAAAAATCACAAAACTAGAATCCCTACACTCTCACTAGTTCGTACATACTAAATACATCAAAATCCAACCACAAACGGCCCCTTAGTTCCTTAATTTAAGTCTCCAATACTCATGCCCTAATCCTTTAACTTCACCCTAATTTTCCCACAGATTTTAGGATTAGATATGGGAAAAATCATCGCAAACACCAAAAATAAGACACAACTAACTTACCTCACTGGAATCCTTCAATAAGTCCTTGAATTCCCGGCTTGGAGCTCCAAAATGGCACAAAAATGGTGAAGAAAAGACAGAAAATCGCGAAGGGTTCCTTTATATACGCTTTGCCTAGCACCTTCGCACATGCGGCCCATTTCACGCAATTGCGGGCCGCTTCTACGGTCAAGATTACCGCATCTGCAGTTTCCACTTAAGTCACCAGGACCGCATCTGCGCCCAGGCACCGCATCTGCGCCCAGGCACCGCACTTGCGGTCCCGCGGATGCGTCCAAATAACCGCATATGCAGTTCTTCTCCTGAAGGCCAAACTCGCATCTAGGATCTCCTTACCGCTTATGCGGCCTCGCACCTGCGGTCCTCAATCCGCAGGTGCGTAAATGATAGGAACAGCAAAATCTGCAGCACAACTAAATTCCAAACATCCCGTCAACCACTCAAAACCATCTCGGGGCTCTCACGACCTCAAACAAACATACCAATAAGTCATAAATGATCACCCAAACTTAGTCGAACCCTCGAAATGCCCAAAATAACATCGAAACACCAAATTAACCCATGATTCAAGCCTAAGGATTTTCAAACTTCCGAAATTCACCAACGATGCCGAAACCAACTAAACCTCGTCCGAGTGACCTGAAAATTTTCACACACATCCCAAATGACACTACGAACCTTTTCCAACTTTCGAAATTCCATTCCAACCCCGATAGATAATTTTCCACTGCCGACCGGAAATTGCCAAAAACTCAAGTTCGCCAATTCAAGCCTAATTCTACTCCGGACCTCCGAAAGACATTCTGAACATGCTCCCAAGTCCCAAATCACCTAATGAACCTATTTGAACCATAAAATCCATGTTTCTAGGTCGTTTACCTATAAGTCAACTCTCGTTTAACTTTTTCCAATTATTAAGCCAACTTAAGAGACTAAGTGTCTCATTTCTCACCACGACCACTCCGGACCTGAACCAACCGACCCGACAGCACATAAATGATCTAAAAAACACGTGATAAAGGAAAAACCCTTGTGAAAATGGGGCAAATCTCACGGAACGACCGACCAGGTAATTACATTCTTCCCTTCTTAAACAAACGTCCGTCCTTGAACGGGTCTAGAAACATACCTGGAGTCTCAAATAGGTGAGGATATCTGCTATGCATCTCCCGCTCGGTCTCCCAGGTGGCCTCCTCCACCGGCTGCCCCTTCCACTGCACCTTAACTTAAGCTACATCCTTAGACCTTAACCTTCTAACCTAACGACCCAAAATAGCCACCGGCTCTACCTCATAAGACATATCACCCTCAAGCTGAACCGTGCTGATGTCTAAAACATGAGACGGGTCACCAACATACTTCCGGAGCATGGAAACATGGAATACCGGATGAACACTCGATAAGTTGGGTGGAAAAGCAAGTATATAAGACACATCTCCAACCCTCTGAAGCACGTCAAATGGCCCAATGAACCGCGGACTCAACTTGCCCCTCTTCCCGAACCGCATAACACCCTTCATGGGTGATAACTTCAGCAGAACCTTCTCTCCAACCATGAAACATACATCCCGGACCTTCGGGTCTGCATAGCTCTTCAGCCTAGACTGCGTCGTGCGAAGCCGCTCCTGAATCAACTTCACCTTATCCAACACATCCTGTACCAAATCTATGCCTAATAGCCTAGCCTCACCCGACTCAAACCAACCAATCGGAGATCTACACCTCCTCCCATATAAAGACTCGTACGGAGCCATCTGAATACTCGACTGATAATTATTATTTTATGCAAATTCCGCAAGTGGCAGAAACTGGTCCCATGAACCCCAAAATTAATGACACAAGCACGCAACATGTCCTTCATTATCTGAATAGTGCGCTCTGACTGCCCGTCCATCTGAGGATGAAATTTTGTGCTCAGCTCAACCTGAGTACCCAACTCTCTCTGCACGGCCCTCAAAAACTGCAACGTGAACTAAGTACCTTTGTCAGAAATGATAAAAACTGGGACACCATGCAACCGGGAAATCTCCCGGATATAAATCTCAGCTAAGCGCTCCGAAGAATAAGTAGTACCAACTGGAATGAAGTGTGCGGACTTGTTCAGTCAATCCACAATAACCCATATAGCATCGAACCTCCTCGAAGTCCGTGGGAGTCCAACTACAAAGTCCATGGTTATCCGCTCCCACTTCCACTCCGGAATATCCAACCGCTTATGCAATCCACCTGGTCTCTGGTGCTCATACGTGACCTGCTGACAATTGAGACATCAAGCTACAAATCCAATAATATCCTTCTTCATCTTCCTCCACCAATAATGCTGTCTCAGATACTGATACATCTTCACGACACCCGGATTGATAGAATACCGCGAGTTGTGGGCCTCTGCTAGAATCAACTCTCGAAGCCCATCGACATTACGCACACATATCCGACACTGCATTCTCATAACCCTATCATCACCAATAACTTTATCCCTGGCATCACCTCGCCGGACCCTATCCTGAAGAACGAGCAAGTGTGGGTCATCATACTGGCGCTCTCTGATACGGTCATAAAGAGAAGACCTGGAGGCTACACAAGCCAATACTCGGCGAGGCTCTGATAGGTCCAATCTCACCAACTGGCTCGCTAAGGCTTGTACATCAAGTGTTGATGTTCGCTCTGCTGCTGAAAGATATGCTAAACTCCCCAAGCTCGCTGCTCTACGAATCAAGGCATCAGCCACTACATTGGCCTTCCCCGGATGGTATAGAACAATGATATCATAGCCCAAGAGAAGCTCCAACCACCTCCTCTGACGCAAATTTAAATCCTTCTGCTTAAACAGATGCTGCAAACTACGGTGGTCAATGAAAACCTCACAATGTACCCCATACAAATAATGACGCCAAATCTTCAAGGCGTGAACAATGGCTGCTAGCACAAGATCGTGCATTGGATAATTCTTCTCATGAGTGTTAAACTGGCGCAAGGTGTAGGCAATCACACTACCCTCCTGCATCAAAACACATCTAATTCCTATCCTCGAGGCATCATAATACACAGTATAAGAACCTGAAGTTGATGGCAATACTAACACTGGAGCTGAGGTCAATGCAGCCTTAAGCTTCTGAAAGCTCTCCTCACACTCGTCCGACCACCTGAACGAAGCACACTTCTTGGTCAATTTGGCCAAGGGAGAAGCAATAGAAGAAAACCCCTCCACAAAGCGACAGTAATACCTCGCCAAACCAAGGAAGCTCCTAATCTCTATAGTTGAAGACGGTCTGGGCCAACTCTTCACCGCCTCTATCTTCTTTGGATCAACCTGAATATCCTCACTGGACACCACGTGCCCTAAGAAAGCTACTGAACTAAGCCAAAACTCACACTTGGAGAACTTTCCATAAATCTTCTTCTCCCTCAATCTCTGTAATACAACTCTCAAATGTTGAGCATGCTCCTCCTAGCTACGAGAATATACCAGGATGTCATCAATGAACACAATAACAAAGGAATCCAAATACGGCTGAAACACGATGTTCATTAAATGCATGAACGCTGCTAGGGCATTGGTCAGCCCAAAAGACATTACCATAAACTCATAATGACCATAACGATTCCTCAAAGCTGTCTTGGGAATATCCGAATCCCGAATCTTTAGATGATGATTCCCCGATCTCAAATCAATCTTAGAGAACACCCTGTCTCCCTGAATCTGGTCGAAAAAATCATCAATACGAGGTAAATGATACTTATTCTTGACTGTAACCTTGTTCAGATGCTTGTAGTCAATACACATACTCATGGAACCATCTTTCTTCTTCACAAACAACACCGGTGCACCCCAAGGTGACACACTAGGCCGAATGAAACCCTTATTTAGGAGTTCCTGAAGTTGCTCTTTCAATTCCTTCAACTCCGCGGGTTCCATACGATACGGTGGGATAAAAATAGGTTAAGTGTCTGGCACCAAATCAATACCAAAATCAATGTCCCTGTCAGGTGACATGCCCGGCAGGTCTGCAAGAAACACGTCCGGAAAATCATGGACCACAGAAACAAATTCAATAGTGGGAGTCTCAACACTGACATACCTCACAAAAGCCAAATATGATAAACACCTTTTCTTTACCATACGCTGGGCATTCAGGTAGGAAATCACCCTACTAGGAACATACTCTATAGAACCTCTCCACTCGACTCTCGAAATTCCCGGCATCGCTAAGGTCACGGTCTTAGCATGACAATCAAGAACAACATGATATGGAGATAGACATTACATGCTCAATATCACATCGAAATCGACCATGCTAAACAACAATAGATCCACTCGGGTATCCAGACCCCCAATAGATATCACACATGACCGATACACATGGTCCACAATAATAGTATCGCCCACCGGAGTCGACACATGAACATATGTAACTAAGGACTCACGGGGCATATCCACAAAATGAGCAAAGTATGATGAAACATAGGAATACGTGGAACCAGGATCAAATAAGACCGAAGCATCTCGATGACATACTGAAACAATACATGTAATCACTGCATCCGAGGCCATAGAATCTAGTCTGGCTGGTAGTGCATAGAATCGGGCCTGACCTTCAACTAATCGACCTCTTCTTCTAGGGCGGCCTCTAGTTTCCTGACCTCCACCCCTAGCTGGATGGGCGGGTGGTGAAGTAACTGGAGTTGAAGCTGAGGGCTGACCCCTATGCTAAGATGACCCACCATGACGACGAGGACACTGTCTCCACACATGCCCAAACTCTCCACGCTCAAAACAACTCTCTGGAGCTGGAGACGAGGACTGAAGGGAACCCCTAGCACCAGGACAACCACCAAAAGAACCATGCTCAGAGGAACCCTAAATCGATGATGCTCGAGATGAACTATGGGCTGGAAGAGCACTGAATGAAGTACGACCCGGATGAGAGCTGCGGGGACCATGCCCCGATGATGCACCACTATAGGCTGGGCGGACTGGCTGAGGAGGCCTAAACGGGTGGCCTCTGCTATGCTGAAACTGTCCTCTGGAGAGAGCGCTGCTAAAACTACCAGATCCTCGAGGCCTCTTAGCCTCCCTCTCCTCACGTTCCTGACGCCGAACTGCCTCAATATCCCGGGCAATATCCACAACTTGTTCAAAAGTAGCACCCGATACCCTCTCTCTGTCATCAGAATACGAAGCGGATAAGTGAGGCCATCCACGAACCTCCAGATCCTCTCCCTCTCAGTAGGGACCAACTCTGAAGCATGATGAGATAGCTCTGAAAACCTCATCTCATACTGTGTCACTGTCAACTCACCCTAACGCAGCTGCTCAAACTGTCTACGCAGCTCTTCTCTGTGAGACTAGGGAACATACTTCTCTAAGAAGAGAGTGGAGAACTCCTACCAAGTGAGGGGTGTTGCACCAACAGGCCTACGCCTCTCATAAGACTCCCACCAAGGGAATGCAGCTCCTTAGAACTGGAAAGTAGTAAACGATACCCCACTATCTCCAATATCCCTGCAGTGCGAAGAATCCTCTAGCACTTACCTAAGAAACCCAGGGCAACCTCGCCCTCAGCACCACTGAATGTCGGAGGTTGAAGTCTACCAAATCTCTCCAACCTGCGTTGCTCATCGTCATCAATCACTGGAACTACAAAATCCCGAACTGGTGCAACCAGCTGGGCTGGAGCTGCCCCCGGTGTCTGAAGTCCCTGAATGACCTGCTCAGGTGTAGGGGCGGCAGGAGTCTTGGTACCTCCCCGACCTGAGAAATAGCGATGGTAGTAGAAACAGCAATTGCATGTGCAATACTGGTGCACACGATCAAAATCTGGGCTAGAGTCTCCTGAAGACCCGAAATCACAATAGGCACTGCCGGTGCCTGAGCCGGCCCTGCTGGAACATCTGCAGTGGGGACCTGATCCTAAACAATAGGTGGGTCTACGGGTACTGCCCCAGCTGCTGCACGGGCCGCACCCCTACCTCTACCACGGCCTCTACCGCAGTCTCTACCTCTCGCTGGTCCAAGTAGTGTCTGGTAACCCTGGTTGATAGCGTGTGTCCTCACCATCTGTGAGAGAATGAAATAACAAAATTTTAGTTTCTAGAATCAACATATTCGCACGACAGAATACAAGAATGTGATATTTTTCGTAAGGGTTCTGCAGCTCCTCGAAGATAAGTACAAACGTGTCTCTATACTAATACGCAAAACTCTACTAAACCTTCTCATGACCGGTGACTCTTATGTAACCTAGGCTCTGATACCGACTTATCATGACCCTAAAACTGCCCGGTCGTGATGGCGCCTATCATGATACTAGGCTAGCCCATATTCACATTTATAACACAAAACGATCTTTTGTTCAGATTACCACTAACATAATATTTTATAACCATCTTGTTGAAGCATTTCAAAGTAAAAGATAATAAGTCAAAGTTTAAAAGCACCGCCCAGATATCCCGGAGTCACTGGGTCACAAGCATCTAAAGAGAATACATAAATCCCACATAAGTATCTAATAAAAATAGAGTCTAGGGAGTACAGCTGCTAAAGAAAAATAAGAAGGAGAATCAAGGTTGCGGACGCATGCAGCTACCTTGCAAAAATCTCCGTGGAAGTCCCTGGTCAGGCGGGCAGCTCACTCGACTCTAGCACTTGAATTTGCACACAATGTGCTGAGAGTAATATGAGTACGCCAACTCAGTAGTAATGAAAGTAAATAATTTCTAAGAGCTACGAAACACACAAAACCAGCCCTCAATCCACAATAAATGCAATTATTCATTCAGAAACACATATACGATATTTTTATAACATTTGAAAGTCGATTTCAGTAATATATCCTTTAGAAGTGCACTTTTTCCCCAATTCCGTAGAAATAAAAATGATTCAGTATATAAAATGATAGAGTTCATAAATAGTCTTTCGGATGAAAACATGTATCATAAACTGCCCCTCAGACGTATCATCACTCAGCATCAGTCACTCAGCATGCCTCACAATCACTCAGTATAAGCCCCTCGGGCTACCTCACAGTCGCTCATGCCTCTCGTCACTCAGCACTCGACAGTCGCACTCAGTAGATACATGCACTCACTAGAGGTGTATAGACTCCAGAGGGGCTCCTACAGCCCAAGCGCTAATATCAGGCCATCTCGTGGCATAATCACTCAGGCTCTCGGCCTTTCAAATGTCATAAATAGTGCAACATGCTTCAGCGCGCAGCCCGATCCCATAATATCCTCACAACATTGGCCCTCGACCTCACTCAGTAAGAAACCTCTCAAAAGCCACTGGGGCTATCAAATAAATGGGGTACTCGACCCAAAATCTCATTTTATAGCTCAAAATAGTGTAAATAAAACTCAGTTTCGAAATCAGTTTAAAACATAATATGACTGAGTGTAAATCATAAGTCAACACAGTGAGGAATAGTAGTAAACAGCCACCAAGGGGTCCAAACAGGTCGGCACAAGACCCCAAACATGGCGTACATCCTAAAATATGGTAATAATCTTAAAACATGAAATATCATATGATTTAGAATCAAATACGCAACTTAATAGTTGCCACGGGACGGACCAAGTCATAATTCCCCGACAGTGCGCTCCACACACTCGTCATCTAGCATATGCGCCACTCTAAAAATAGTGATAGAATGCGAAGTCTGGGGTTTCATACCCTCAGGATAAGATTTACAGTCATTACTTACCTCAAACCGGTCAAAATACTAATCTGTGATGCCTTTGCCTCTTGACTCGGCCCCCGATTTCTCCGAATCGAACACTAACGTGATTAATATCATCAATATATGCGAAAGGAACAAATCCCACTCGAAAATTATCAAATTTAACCAAAAATCCCGAAATTGGCCAAACCCGAACCCCGGGCCCACGTCTCGGATTCAAACAAAAATTACAAAACTAGAATCCTTACACTCTCACGAGTTCGTACATAATAAATACATCAAAATCCAACCACAAACGACCCCTCAATTCCTTAATTTAAGTCTCCAAAACTCAAGCCCCAATCCTTTAACTTCACCCTAATTTCCCCACAAATTTCATGATTAGATAGTGGAAAAATCATCACAAACACCATAAATAAGAACCAATTAACATACCTCACTGGAATCCTTCAATTCCTCCTTGAATTCCCGGTTTGGAGTTCCAAAGTCGCACAAAAATGGAGAAGAAAAGACTGAAAATCGCGAAGGGTTCCTTTGTATACTTTCTGCCTAGCACTTTCGCACATGCGGCCATTTCACGCACCTCCAGGCTGCTTCTGCGGTCAAGATTACCGCATATGCGGTTTCCACTTCAGTCACCAGGAATGCATCTGCGCCCAGGCATCGCACCTGCGGTCCCACGGATGCGTCCAAATAACCGCATTTGTGGTTCTTCTCCTAAAGGCAAAACTCACATCTGCGATCTCCTTATCGCTTCTGCGTCCTTACACCTGCGGTCGCCAACCTGCAAGTGCGAAAATGATAGGAACAGCAAAATCTGCAGCACAATTTAATTCAAAACTTCCCTTCAACCACTCAAAACCATCCCGAGGCCCTCGGGACCTCAACCAAACATACCAATAAGTCATAAATGATCATTTGAACTTAGTCGAACCCTCGAAACACCCAAAATTACACCGAAACACCAAATCAACCCATGATTCAAGCCTAAGGATTTTCAAACTTCTGAAAATTCACCAATGGTGCCGAAACTAACCAAACCTCGTCCGAATGACCTGAAAATTTGCACACACATCCCAAATGACACTATGAACCTGTTCCAACTTCTGGAATTCCATTCCGACCTCGATAGCTAATTTTACACCGCCGAACAAAAATTGCTAAAAACTCAAGTTCACCAATTCAAGCCTAATTCTACTCCGGACCTCCGAAAGACATTCTGAACATACTCCCAAGTCCCAAATCACCTAACGAAGCTATCTGAATCATAAAATCCATGTTCCGAGGTCGTTTACCTATAATTCAACTCCCAGTTGACTTTTTCCAACTAATAAGACAACTTAAGATACTAAGTGTCTCATTTCTCACCACGACCACTCCGAACCCAAACCAACCGACCCGATACCACATAAATGAACTAAAAACTACATGGTAAAGCAGAAACAGGGAAAACGGGAAAAATATCACGGAACAACATGCCGAGTCATTACAATAATCAATATGCGACAGCATAATAGTTTGCCCGACTCTGCTTCACTTTGTGATGCTTATGCGGTCCGCGGAACCGTTTTGCTGTAGCGAAATTGATCGCAAATCCAGCCTTTGGTAATTTGATCATAACGTTTTGTAGGAATTTCCAAATGATGAACGGTTTAAAGCGTTAGAAACTAGAGTCGAAGACCTTTCGTTTGATGTTCTTCACATAACACCTAATATATATTTAGATATGCTCGTCCAAAGTGTGGACTTGTGCGAACTCATTTGAATTTTAGCCTATAGTGAAATTTTCCAACTTGACTTAGTCTTAGGCTTCTCCTTGGACCCCACATTACTTAATATAAGACTTATACACTTGTTACTATATCCAATTGATGTCCATCATACTGATATCACATAAAATATTATAATTAGCCTACCTGGCACCACGAAATCTTAAATTACTTAGCAAAATTTTCTGGGGCCTTATATTCTCCCCCGCTTAGGATCATTCGTCCTCGAATGCGAAGTAAAGTCCGCCCCAGAGACTTAACATAATATATCTCTTTTCTCACCAACCTCAAGTCCCTAAATTTTGACTAACTCCCAAAATTTTCAGAAATTTTGGTACCGTGTCCTTTGAAACTTGGCATATCCACCTGCCAGAGAACCACCCAAAAGCATACTAACAACACATCCACAACTCGACAGAGCACCACAATATATATATATATATATATATATATATATATATATATATATATCAGTAACACTAATCTTAGCATTACAAGCACTACATTATCATAATGATACCTGGACATGGACTGCACATTTTTAAATCATAACACCTAGAAGGTACCTTTCAAATCAAAACCAATTGTCATACAATCAAGAGAAAATATTTTCTTTTCAAGACACTTTCGGCCTTTAAGGTGGCCTCTTAGACTTACAGAATTCGCCATAACACATTCACGGAAACAATCTCAACTCCCAAACTTACCTAACAAGGATGACAAATAGATACCCCTCATAGGCCAACTATCCATTAACTTCACCTTCAATAGTTTCCACGGTAATTATATCCAAAGTATCTCCAACTACCTTCTTAGACATAGGCACATGAAAACACAGGGTACATAGGGAACAACAATGGGAAGACATCGTACTCATAGTGCGGCATAATGTAAACTACACTTATTTCACCTTCGTTATCAATTCACATAACATCTTTAGGGAGAAAATATTGAGAATAACCCGTTCACCCTCCTAAACTCTAAACATTTAGGCGAACACCCACACTAAACCTTTGATGACTTTCAATAATTACTCTTAAGATGTGTTATCAAAACTGACCATAAAATTATCTATCGAACATATGTGATCACATGACGATGCTTCCTCTCTGACATTCTTGAACCTTTAATACCTAATAGGTTTAATTCAATGAGGGACAACGGAGTTCATGATTGGATGGAATTACTTAAGAATCCATTGAGGTGCTGAGCAGAGCGTTTCATGGGGTTACATGCTAAGAGACACGAGGATTATTACTAACAATGTTGACATGGTTAACCTTTGTGACGACATCGATTATTAGGCAAATGAATCATAGAGGTAACTAGCACACTTTGATAAGGTTGAAACCATGTATGTGATCCTGAGATCTAAATGAATTGGGTCTTTCTAGGCATGAGATACACGGGAGACATGATCAGGAAAATGAAGACGCTAGTAACAGTTATTCTTGGAGGCGACGAGTTATGCAAGGGATAGTAACAATTGTTCCTTTCCATATATGATTTTCCCGAAAAAAGTAAGCTCTAAGGAGAAGTGCTCAAGTCTACTACACGGGTTGCCTCCTTGAGTGTAAGAAAGTCAATTTAGCTCAAAATGAGAAGATTCTTGCAATATGGATGTGATAGAGATTTCAAAAGAAATGCATGAAGTTGAATTACACTCCTAACATTAACTGACACAATAAAATCTATGCTACCAGCCCATGAGGATGAAAAAGTATTTAAACGCTTATGATAATATCATAATTTAAACAACTTAACCCTTCCCGATAATTGACCCTATATGAGATAACTAAAGATACAGAAACTTATCTTCCAAATCAATATACTCATGATATGTGCAAAAATCAGAAAGCATCTAATTTCAACCTTTCACGAGTGAAACCACATAGCTAGGACATCTTAATATGGGGATGAAATCATGTATTGGTTAGAGGGGCTCTAATGGTTAACATGATGCTCTGTGGAGAAAGACAAATAAAACTCCTATCCACCCAGGGAGGTGGAATGCCAAGGATAGCAAAACTCCCCGCACAAATCGTACATGACAATGACATAGTCAATGATTATAGAAGTCGAGTGTGTAATGACAACGGAACCCAATGAGACAGTATAAAATAATCATGGAAGGTTTGAAGATGTTCGTAATGAGTTCTCCATAGATTTTGACTCGAGAAGTACCCAGATGCTAATGAAAGACAGGAAAACATAAGAAGCAGGCATTGTGCTATGATAATCCCCAAAGGTGCATTTAGTCTGGGGGGAGGGCTATTAAGGGTACTTATGAGAAAGGAAGTGTTATAGTGACACATAGAAGTACACATTCTCTCATAGTTATTGAACAAGTGTTGGGAAACTAGCACAGTGAATTCACTAACTAAGGAACACAATTAACACATGTTGTGGAGGTATAAAGAGAAATTAAACATTTGTTATGAGTTGGGCATGCTTCTGCTATATCAACCCCCAAACTGCAATACAGGACCACGTCACGTGCAACCACAATACTAGGAACAAAGTGAGCTACTGACTGTCGAATGATCTGAGTGGACATGAAAGTCATACTGAGATGGGCAAATAAAGGATCTTCGTGTGATGGATTTGTAAAACCTCAAATCTCTCATAAATTTTTTATGGACAAGCGACCACTTCAATCTATATGTACACCTATGATAGGAGCTGAGATATGCTCTCATGTTACTAGACAGTGAAAAGGTTTCATGATGATACTCGCAAGAGAGTAGAGTGATTGTTCAAACCATAGAAGTCGTATACACCAGTGAGAAAAAGGGTGACTCGAGAAGGATCGCAACACTAGGATGCTTTACATGGAACATTACACCACATTGGTAAACTTTACGGCAGTGCATGCATAGGCACAAGTGAACAAATGTTATCCATTTAAATAAATAAATAAAAAGATTCTGTAAGAAATTCATCGGGTATAGTCCCTTGTTGAGAATTTAGGAAAGCAAGTGGAAAGTACTAATCCTAGGGTTATAACTCAATTCAAGGACATAATTATAGAACTTAATTACACAAGAGGATGTAAATAAGAGAATTTGTGGTAGAGTGGATTCGCGAATAATCGGTCTCGTTCAAGAGTTGGTGCATGCAATGTTTTGTGATTCAATGTCTTGTTAAGACTATGTTTGTGAGGACTCTCCCCAATATGGATGTACATATACAACAAGTAAATTCTTTGTGTTGTTCATGAGGATGCACTAAGGAGTGACTGACTTGGTGACCTTAGGTTGATAGGGCAATAACTTAATTGATGCCCTTTGACTCCGCATTCCTAACGTACGTTGGTAACATACTGGCATACTACATGATCTGGTGGTGCAGTGACATTAATAGGGACAAGGGTACTCCCCTTAGCAACAGGTCCTACAAATCCCTCCATGGATCAATACATTCTCCTAACAAACTCTGGCACAATCTCCCTTGGATTCAATGGTGAGATCATTCCCTCCTTACTGCTTCAAACTCGTGGATTATGGTATCAATATTACTCGTCTTCAGAATAAGACTTAGCGAGGAAATTAGCTCCCTATCTTGGGCTCTATCGCACGATCTGGAGTATCAAAGAAGGTGAAATTCCTAAATATCTGAATAGCCTCCAACTTATATATGTGGTCGACAACACACCGATAATAAGGACTCTACTAGACACGACTCCGAGACATCCCAGGACACTTTAAAACCTTAGGCTCTGATACCAAGTTTGTCACGCCCTAAAACCGAGGGGCGCGACCGGCGCTCAACCGAGTGAACCCGACTGAGCAAGCCTGTTAGGTTTCACTCTACCAAAACAAATTTATGAGAAATAGGGGATGAACTCCATTAATCCTACTTTATAAATATTACATTGACAATTTCCATCTTTGTTTCCATTTGCAGTTTCAGCCATAATAACAAAATTGTTACAATTATTATATATGAAAAAAAAAACATATTTACCAAATATCAACATTTCTAATTCAATTTCCAATACCAGACACCACCCACAACCTGTCTACAGAGCCTCTATGTACAATTGAAGAGAAATATGGAAATGTCGGTAACAAGGCTCCGGTTATACCTCAAATAAAAAGTAAACGATAACCAAATGATGGGACCCTGAAATGAAGTAGGGATCACCAAGTTAGCTGGAAGGAACATACCGACATCGCTTATCATTTTTGCCTACTGTGGAAACACCTGCATCGCCCCCGGCAAAAGGGGCGTTAGTACTGTCGAATAGTACTAGTATGTAAAATTAAAAGTCATCTTTTAAAATAGAATAACCGTACAATAAATGGAAAGCCATAGAAACAGCAAATTACAATCAATTATATCCAAATGTGAAATTGAAACATATTAATTATTCAAAATACTAAAGTGTTACATATTTTTAGTTTGGCGAGATCTTTAGTGACGATAATACCACAAGTCACGATATCACTATTCACAGTACTACCGTACTCTTGGTACGGAGTCTGATCTTGGCCCGATCGGCTAAGCCACCTTATTTGAAGGTGTAACCACAATCACATTTCGTATCACAATTTCCAACACGAATTACCACCATGTGTGCGACATGGAATCCAATCACGGCCCGATCGGCTAAGCTGTCTCGCCACAGTGTCGTGTGGTTCGACGTATCCACATTTACCAACAATCTCATCCCAACAAAAGGCGAGTAATTTCATCACACCAGTCTCATCCTACTTAAGGGGAATAATTTCCACAATGCACCCTACACCGGCATGTGTAGTTTCGGGGTTAGGTTATTTCAACCTACCCTTCCTCGGTGACTATCGATCTCCCAAGAAGAATATAGTTATATAGATTTCCACACAAAGGTAACACATATACATATACAGTAATGTATTCATCTCAGACTATTTCACATTGTCCAAATCATTTATTAGCATTTTCAACCTCTCACAACAACAATATTTCCTTTTCTTTCTAGGCCTTTCACAAGTGTCATTATTCAAGGCACGATTTCCGCATTTTGTTTATATTCAATATTTTCACTTCATTTAATTTTAAGGATCACCACCAAATTCCAACATATAGAAAATTCCAGAAATCATATACCTCAAGTGCTTTAATAATGGGACTTTAAGCACAAAGGACCAAAAATAGAGGCACACATCAAAGTCACAAACAAGCAGTACACCAATTATCCTTGAAGTACTCTTTATGGATTATCATCAATGAGACATATTCAATTAAGTCATTAAGTGCAAGTAGGAAATAATAAGAGTATTGAGCGTATCGAGTTTTTCTCACCCAATTGGTATACTAGTTTTCATTTAGAATACGAATCAAAGACATACTATTTTAATAAGCAACCATACTTTAAACCTCTATCTTTCGTCACAAGCTAATTCGAAATAATCAAGTTTATCAGTTCATACGGGATTATCCTAATGTAGAAATTAGAAATTTTGAGCCGGTTGTACTTAAACTTGCGGAAAACGTTACAAAATTCCATTTCGAGAGATAAAGTTTAGCCAACATACCTGGTTAAGCTTTCTTTAATTTACTACAACGTACCAACACCTCTAGCAATAATAATCTATAAGGAGATAGCGAAAATCGATTAATAATTTAGAAAGATTTCCCATGGTGTAACTCTCTTAGGAAGTTCATCAAACACCTGATCATGTGAAAAAGACTTCAAGGTCCTACAATGGATATTCCTTCTTCCCTCAACCAATTTCAACAAGAACTACCTAAAATAGTTCGTTAATCCCACATACTATAGCTTAGTATCACATGCATGGCCTATTTATAACCTCACAATATTTTTTGAACTGATAATCTCATACATGAAATCTTAGAAGTAGGACTTACCTGAAAGGATAGTGAACTAGATATTAGCTTCCTTGATTCTTGAGAATTTGTGCAAGATTGGGTGATCGGGATGTTAGATTACTCATTCCCTCTCTAAAATGCTCTCACCTCTCTCAAGATTTAGTAGAAAATATCCCCAAATGAAGCCCCAAAGCTTATTTATCAAAATGGATTCGGATATAAAAATTTCCAAAAATGACCCCCGAAGTCAAATATGTGGTGCAATTATGCTATAGCAAAATCCTTTTGTGGTCAGTAGATGTTACATCCCGCATTTTTTTTTACGTTAAAATTTTGTCGTGAGTTAATCGACGTAAGTTCGGGAGTGAGATTATTATGGGATTATAAGTATTGTGCTACTTCAAATAAGTGATAATTAAATTTGTGACGGGAAAAGAGTAAGCAAATTAAAGAAAACGAGTTACGTTGAAGGTTGCCGATTTAGCATAAAATACGGGTCGAGCGATAATACCCGATATTTATGGACTAGTACCATACAAGGTACCATATGACCGCGATAGTATGATAAGGTATATTAAAAATAAGTAGAATTAAATAATTTGAGATAATTCTTAATTATACGGGTAATTGGTTAATTACCGGATAACGGAACATTACCTAATTTGGGATATGGGAAAGGTTATGGCGTTATATACGCACCACCACCTGATCAGCTGGTATACAATGATGATTTTGCCCACAGTGGCCGATATGATATGATGGGATGACCTCAGAGGCCGATGATGTTATGAAACATATACCTATGCACGACATGACGTTCATACGCATATGCATGATACTAAAAGTGATTTATTATTTACAGAGTTATCCAGACATACAGATTGAGTCAATTACTCTATATCTCTTCCATGTCTCTTATGTATTTATTTATGTGCCTTACATACTCAGTACATTATTTGTACTGACGTCCTTTTTCCTGGGGACGCTGCGTTTCATGCCCGCAGGTCCTGATAGACAGGTCGAGAGCCCTCCAAGTAGGCTATCAGCTCAGCGGAAGATGTTGGTGCGCTCCATTTGCTTCGGAGTTGCTCGTTTGGTTGGTATGATTTAGACACATATTGTTTGGTAAGGCGGGACTCTGTCCCGACCTTTATGATATTTATGTACTCTTAGAGGCTTGTAGACATACGTCGTGTACATAAAGGATTGTACAGCCTGGCCGGCCTATGTTTTGAGTTTATAAAGGATTGTGTTGGCCTATTAGGCACGTATGTCATGTGTATGTAATAATGTAATAAGAAAGATACGCTACGTTGGTACTCGGTTGGGTAAGGTACCGGGTGCACGTCACGGCCCATCGGTTCGGGTCGTGACAAAAGTGGTATCAGAGTAGTTCTTTCCTAGGGAGTCTACAAGCCGTGTCTAGTAGAGTCTTATTTATGGGTGTGTCGTGCACCACACTTATAAGCAGGAGGCTACAGGGCATTAAGGAGTGTCACACTTTATTCTTACTCTAGATCGTGTGGTAGAGCTCACTTATAAGTATTCAAATTCCTAACTTCTATTTTATTTGTAATAAGACTATATCTACATTCAGAAAGACGGTCGGTAAGATATATAGTTGTCGAAGTGTTGAAGTCAGATGAACTCGATTTTGCATTATGCTTATGATAAGTAAATGTGAGGTCTTCGGCAGACCAGGCGTGTTTTTAAAAGGTGTAAGGTTCTTGATAAGGATTTTTAAGGCAAGAATACTTATCCACTCCTACGGTAAAAAGGAATAACAGAATCAGAACGGAGACACAAGTTTCAGAAAGTAAAAGAAGTAAGGTGAAGAAGGGTACAAGGTACCCTGTTAATAAATACTATAATTATTTACCATTCAGGAAGGGAGATATGAGCATTTTGAGTTACCTTCAACAGTGACAGATGTACGTACAATCGACCACGCTGATCTCAATTATGCTCTATGTGAGCAAACGTATATAGTTTAAGAGAAGGAAGGGTTATCAGGATCCGGATGGGATTAGAGTAACCCAAAATATTGGATGGATTGGTAAAATTAGTTGACATTTCCGAAGGATATTGCAAATGTGCTAATAGATCTCCTTGTGAGACACCCTGATGGTGCATACTAAAATAGTACAACTAGATTTGAGTACTACAAGGATAGGAACTGGAAACCTTGAAGGTATAAATATTACCTTAGTATGGCTCCCGTCCCTAGTAGAGGGAGAATGTTAGGCAGCCCGAAGAGCCAGTAAATGGAGCAAGGGAAGGTAAAAGGCGAAAGAATGTCTTGTTAAAGTTTTTAAGATAAAGCGATAAACAGAAATATTAGTAGGAAGTACGAAGAGGGATAATGAAACATTATGAGTAAGATGTGATACATGGATGGCAACAGTAAAGTGTTACAAAATCTATAGTCAAATGAATAAAGAGACGGTAGGTGATGGGCCTTAAGACAACAAGAGAGTATAGGCAATAAAGTCATATACTCACTTCAAAAAATAAGTTTGTGACTCTAGCACAACTACCAGAAGGAAAAGTTAGACACCATAATAATAGAAATCAGTTTGGATTGGTGAACAAGCTAAACTAAAGATGTAGTAGGAACTGAGTGATTTGATAATGTTCAGTATCATGAGAATTTCATATTGCATTCCGGCAATAATAGAATAGACAACAAAAGATGATCCATGATGAATTAAGATAATGGTCATCCAGGCCAACGCTTCCTTAAAGCAAGCAATATGAGCAAAGTTAAGCTTAAGGGACTGTATATGCCAGTTACATTAAGTGTCACCATCGCGAGTGAGGAATTTTGTTATCATTGGCACAGGAGGATTACCGCAAGGCAAGTAAGGGTCATTGATGATATGAAAGGACATCAAAGATGAAGAGGAAAAACATCTATAGGTAGGTCGTCATAGCTCCAAGTCTTAGTACTCCCCAAAAGAGGGAATATGGAATGATAAAGGAAGAATGCGATGAAAATGAGAAAGGGATGAGATTGTACTTATCCAAATGTTACAGATATGCTATGATTCCAGAACGTTATGTAAGCACGACGTCAGGAAAAGGAAGTAGGTTCATGCCTGGGATGTTATTGACAGATAAGGAGCAAGTACGTGAGGTAAGTTAAGACAAGGAAATAACCCAAGAAAGATTACGCGGAATATGGATATGAGAATGGGTCGACGAGTAATTAGTGGTTGATTTAGGAAAAACCTAGTAATGACTAGACAAGAAGTTACAGACAAATCCGGAGATGATACAAGATAAATGTAGTAAACCTCAACATGGAGAATTCAGCCTCGCAGTAATATCATTATAATACTTGAGATACCTTCAAATAGGAGTCAGGGTAGTTAAAGGTATCGTATGAGTGCTATGGGGATAAAATAAAGTGCCACTGGGAAGACAGTCAAAATATCAATTCATAAGCAACCCCACAAGCACAAGGATACGGAGGTAAGCAACTACAGATGATTATAGGCAAGGAAGGACATCAAAAGGTTCGTAATAAGCTCAAAGCTTTACGAGAGTCAAGGGTTCTCCCTAAGTACTACAACAAATGACTAGCTGAGGAAATAAGGAGGATGGTTTCAACCTAAGATCTGTGACCTAAAGAGGAAGTGATCTTATAACAACAGTCTCACAACAATGTTGTATGCACTCCATAAGGAAGTGGCACATACCGCGACTAATGGACGGGAAGTAATCAGAAGTGATATTCAAGGAGATATGAGTTGTATGGAATGCCAATATGTATGGGCACTAAGATAAGTTAAGTATGCACCCAACAAGTGGAAAAACAACCAATAAAAGGAATTGTTTACATTTAAAGAAAGCTGAAAAGGAACAAAGGGAATTATTCGATCAATGATTCAGAGTTAGTTACATTATGAATGCACTTAAGAGTTCGGAGTATTATCCATGTAGCATATACGTTGACTATCATACGGTCGTAGGAGACTCTGGTATAAGTTAAAAGAAATAATTGAGTCCAGGTCATAGACAAGTGATTGAATTGTTAGATGATGGTATCACGGATATTACATAGCGTCTATTAAAGACTAAAGTAATAACTAATACCATGTGCCGCAGATCGGAAGATAGCTTAAGCCTACATAAAGGATGATCAGAAGGAAGAGAAAACCAAAGAGTTACATCAACAAAGTAAATCAGGAGTCTGATTATTGGACCAAAAAATAATTTATAGACATCATGATTGAGAACATTGAAGAATCACTTTTAACAACAGAGGTACAAGAGAGATAGTACAACAACCATATTCTACAACGGCCCTACGTTAGAGCTAGTCCAGCCTCATAAGAAGTCATTATGAAGCTCCCACTGTATTATGTATGCACCAAAGAGGCAAGTGTTATAATAGAGCATCAAGTTGTGGATGCGAATTATACTTATGTGGAAGGGAGGTCATAAAAGATATAGAAGATATGATGTGCGATTTTAAGGTAAGTAAGGTAAAGGTAAACAGCGCACGAGATACCCAAATGTAAAAGGTTGTGAATAGTTCATACTTCAGATAGAAGGCTAGAAGCGCAGGGATTCAGTACCTAGGAATGACATCCTGACTAAAAGAATAAAGAAGAGTTATTTAGAGACGATGTGATGTCTCTCTTGACGTTCCCAAAATGACATAAGGAAATCTATGATGCAAGGAAGTTGAAAGGTTACAAGTAATATAAATAGAAATGTGTAGGTCGCAAGCTATAACAAAATGGATAAATCCTAAGGATTAAGCCCATGAAAACAAGCAGAGCATATGATTTCTCTAAGTTATACAAAACTCACTATACCCTGAATGAACTCAAATGAGTCTAAGACTAATAACATTTAGAAGAGATGCAATGTTCCCTTGTTAATAGAGTGAGGTGTAATTATTGTAGACAAAGGATGGCATTTGGGCATTCGATTGAGTAATGATCTGACGAAGAAAAGAAAGGGATCTCATGAATTGGACAAGATTAAAATGCCCACGCAAGGTGAATCACATTGGGGTGATGTGAGATACGGTTATGAAAGAAGGGTATCGCCCCAAGTGGATCAATTTAATCATATAAGATGTTCCTCGATAAAACGTGAATCCTAGCATTGATATTACATAAAAGGTTAAGCTACCAGGGGTGTATTATGGATCAAAATTGAGGTGAATCAACAATGTATTGATAAAAGTTATAAAGTATGAAAGGAGATTAGCCCGTCATTCTTAAGATGAACAATAATCTGGAAGCATTAAATGACATAAATTTATACGTATAGGATACACAATGAAAATAACATGGGATTTGGTAACAGACCTCAGTAACAAGAAATCGAGGTAAGAGTTATGTTATAGTATCCTGCGTAGATGCAGTAAAGTCATACGAATGGATAACCAGGTCTACAAAATAATATATAGCAATATTCATAATTCGATAAAATACCAAGCGAAGAACTTCAGGATTGGCTAAAAGCTAGAGGAATAAGGAAAGGAGACTCGCATAAGCACACTTACAAGGTCAGTATCGTAGAAGCTGCATGATGGAAGGTAGCAACAATTACGAGATTGGAAGGAATTCAATAACAAGTCATGGCGTGGAAAAGAAGCCTAAAGGGGGGAATGCCCTGGCGTTTGGGGTTCATTCACATAATAGTTTCCTGGATGGCAAGAGGAGTACTAAAGCATTTGCAAGAGCTATGGGTTATGAGAATGATAAGTGCACCATTCCACATTCGAGGACGAATGTTTCAAAGGGGGAAATGATGTTACATCCCGCATTGTACGGGTAATTGGTTAATTACCGGATAACAGAACATTACCTAATTAACTAAGAAGTTGGATAGAGATTAAGATTCCCACCCCAATCTCACGTGGCATCAAGCCACATATTATACAAATGACTCTTAGTCATATTACCTTAGGTGGCCATTTAAAGTGATGTACATAAGACAACAAGATATTAACGTGTAGAACATTTAAGCTTTGCTTCACTTGGACATTGAAGTAATCAAGTGAGTTGGAGTTGATGGATTCCCACTGAGTATTGTAGCTAGGATTCATTCCTAGAATCACCAGATTTCCTTTAGACCCTTATTGTAACATGCTTATTGCGTTGCATTAAATGATAGTCTAGATGAAATAACCTTACTGATTCTTAATGATCTAGTCCTACTAAAGTGTGCTCTATCTTAAGGCAACACAAGTAAGTTTCAAGAGGTTGCTAAATAAAACTACAGCAGTAGCTAAATGGAATTGTTCGGAAATAATGTAGAGTGCATTACCATCTACATAGTAGGAATGCAGTAGCACTAACGGAAAGAATTTGTCACTGTCTTAATAATTCCATGTGAAGCAGCTAGTGAGCTCTAAACGGTTTCCTGAAGCATAACGCTGCTCAATGAAATACACGGTGTATTTAACTTTATGCATTCTTTTGGAGGGATTGTCAAGAGAATCGGCTCAGGTATGTTAAGGCTATCCCTTCTTTATTTTGGCATGGTCCAAATTATATTGAAGATACGAGCAAATACACTATTTCTATAAATTACTCTATTAATAGAAATAGTAGGGGTGTCTATATTCTTGATTCCCCATGAGATTTATTATTATTTTCTGTTCATGGGTCTCAGAATAATACGCAGTTGGAAAAGTTTATCCGAAAGGAATATTGAGATTATTACGTACTTTTCATGCATTTCATACATGTGCATTGACCCATGACCAGATGGTGTTATATACGCGTATATATGTAAATATATGTATATGGTATATGGGAAAGGGTTATGGTGTTATATACGCACCACCACCTGATCAGCTGGTATAAGATGATGATGTTGCCCACAGTGGCTGAAATATGATTCAAACGGCGTTATATAAGTGTATATATGTATGTATATATATATATATATATATGTATATGGGATATGGGAAAGGTTATGGCATTATATACGCACCACCACCTGATCAGCTGGTATACAATGATGATTTTGCCCACAGTGGCCGATATGATATGATGGGATGCCCTCAGAGGCTGATGATGTTATGAAACATATACCTATGCACGACATGACATTCATACGCATATGCATGATACTAAAAGTGATTTATTATTTACAGAGTTATCCAGACATACAGGTTGAGTCAATTACTCTATATCTCTTCCATGTCTCTTATGTATTTATTTATGTGCCTTACATACTCAGTACATTATTCGTACTGACGTCCCTTTTGCCTGGGGACGTTGCGTTTCATGCCCGCAGGTCCTGATAGACAGGTCGAGAGACTTCCAAGTAGGCTATCAGCTCAGCGAAAAATGTTGGTGCGCTCCATTTGCTTCGGAGTTGCTCGTTTGGTTAGTATGATTTAGACACATATTGTTTGGTAAGGCGGGACTCTATCACGACCTTTATGATATTTAAGTACTCTTAAAGGCGTGTAGACATACGTCGTGTACATAAAGGATTATACGGCCTGGCTGGCCTATGTTTTGAGTTTATAAAGGATTGTGTTGGCCTATTAGGTATGTCATGTGTATGTAATAAGAACGATACGCTACGTTGGTACTCGGTTGGGTAAGGTACCGAGGGTCCGTCACGGCCCATCAGTTCGGGTCGTGACAGCAGAATTGCAGCATAATCATTATACGACAGCATAATCGACAACATAATCAATTATGCGACAGCATAATCAATATGCGACAGCATAATAGTTTGCCCGACTATGCTTCACTTTGCGATGCTTATGCGGTCCGCGGAACCATTTTGCGGTCACTAACTGGATCGCAAATCCAGCCTTTGGTAATTGGATCATAACTTTTTGTAGGAATGTCCAAATGACGAACGGTTTGAAGCTTTAGAATAGACTCGAAGACCTTTCATTTGATAGGTTTCTCATCTTATAAGTTGATTTCCTTTCCTTACTGCACCATTTGAACTTGACTCCTTAATTGAAGGAGTCCAGTATTTTAATTGATACTAATTGGTTGTATTTCCATAACTATGCATCCTTTACCTATGTGACTACTCATTTTTCAAATTATATATACCATGTCTTATCTCTTTACACACACTCAACACACACTGAACACACTCTCTTGATAACACAAACACACACAGACATCTACACTATTCGCGTGTGCTCTTTCTTGCTGTATCTTTTTGGCTCCATTTGCTGCTCTCTATTCTTGCCTATCATTAGCCGGCTATAATCCAAGGCTAATAGTGCTATCACTTTGCTCTCTTCTGCTTTGCTCTCTCTTAACACTGGTATGTTCTAGTTAAGTTTACCACATCCTCAAACAATATGTTTCAATTTTGGTTAAGATTCTTGTTGTTTCTTTTGTGCTTTTACTTAGGGTTCTATTGCCTACCATGTAACTAGTATGTCTACTCTCTCTATGATCTCTCTTCTTCTTCTAGCCTAGCATGATTCCTGTCTTTCTCTCTATGATTCATTATGGCCTATGTGATCTTCTACTGCTTCATTCTGCATACCTAGCATCTATTTATATATGTCTCTTTATCAAGTTCCTGGCTTCTAATGCACCTACAACACTTAGTATTCTCAGACTTGTATCTATAATATATTGGCATATCATACTTTGTGAAAATATGTAACTTTGTGCTAAGGATTAATTACTGCAAAGATGCTGCTATCATTACTTGTCCCAATCCCTTTCCCTATTGATGTTTGTTTTTCTTGAATTCTGCTGAGTTGCTACCCTTCTACTACTTATTTTCCAAACTAATTTTACATAAAAGGTCTTTCTATTATTCTCTAAAGTCATGTTATTTCAAAACTCCTTTACAAACTTAACTCTTTTTAACTACTCCTTCCTGCACTTCACACTATTCTTAGACCTCTAGGATCCACCCCCTTAGTGTGATCATTGCTTAGGGACCTTGAGTTCCCTCTGAACTTTGACACACTGAGGCAGGTAATTCTACACTGCACCTATCTCAACCTTGACAATTGCTGGGTGCTGGTATTTGCCAAGGCCCTCACAAGGACCTTTGGGAGCTTTGCCGCACCCAGACTATGTAAGGCTGTGAAGTTCGAAGGGGGTGAGGTTGGAAGGTTGGGCCTGTCTGAAGGCTCTCTATAGAATAACTTTGTCACGCCCCAAAACCGAGGGACACGACCGGCACTCAACCGGAGGACCCCGGTCAAGCG
>ML294123.1:1692-21678 GCA_005239495.1 Nicotiana undulata
CCCATAAGATGAATCACATTGGAATGCTATGAAATACAATTACTGGAGTATAGTATTGTCCCTAAGTGGATCAGGAAAATCACTTCAGATGTTCCCCGATGAGACGTGAGCCCTAGTGACGATATATTACATAAGAGATTTTAAATTATCAGTGGTAGATTATAGATCAATATTAAGGTGAATCAACAATGAATGGATGAACGTTACAAAGTATGAAATGAGATTATGCTATCATTATTAAGATGGACGGTAATAAGGAAGCATTAAATGGCTTAGATTTATACATATAGGATAAGCGGTGAGAGAAAAACCTGGAGTTGGGTGGCAAGTCTCCATAATAATAAACCGAAGTAAGAGTTATGGTATAGTATGACCTACCTAGTAGTGGTAAAGCCATAAGCATAGATAACTGAGGCTATGAAACAAGATATAGCAATAGTCGTAAGTTCAACAAAATACCAAACAAAGAACTTTAGTACACCTATAGATGCCCAGAGGGACAGCTTGTCATAGTACAATATATGTTCACCAAGTGAATCCTAAAGATAGGTTAAAATCTAACAAGAAAAAAAAAGGATATAAGAGTTGCATTGGCACACATTCAAGGTTAGAATTGTCTAGGCTGCATGAAAGAAGGTATAAATAGTTACGACATTGAAAGGAGTTCGACCACAAGTCGTGGTGTGAGAAAGAGGCCTAAAGGGGGGAATGTTCTAGCCTTTGGATTTATTCACCGAACAAATCCCCATATGGAAAAGACAATATTAAATTATTTGTAAGAGTTATTGCTTAAGATATGGAAAAGTGCATTAGTCAACATTCGAGGACGAATGTTCCAAAGGGGGGAATGATGTTACACCCCATGTTTTCGTACGTGAGAGTACATCGTAAGTCAATTAATGTAAGCTCAGAAATAAGATTCTATTTTATGGAACATAAATTAAGTTAATCTTGTTACGTTGGAGGTTACAAATATTTAAGATCATGAATAATGAGTACCAAGAGGGTTGGAAAGCTTAGAAGCTAAACCAACTGAAGAGAATAAGTTTCGTCAAAAGTCGACGAGTTTGGAATGTTATAACATGTACTTTAGGGTGAGACTATGGTTAATTAAATTATAATGAGGTTATTATATGAGTTAATTTTGTCATATGATAGTTGTTTTCTACGTTTTGAAGTCAAGCAAGTGGTGGAACAAAAGTTGGCAAAGGTCTTCACAAGTTACACTCATAATGTGCTGAAAATTAGGTCAAATGTAACTGAGATTTTCTCCCAATATACTTATAATTAAGGGATTATATACCTACAAAATTTAATATCTACAAGTCTAGTTTCCAATGAATTAAACCGTTCATCAATACGACGTAGGAGTAGAGAGATATTTGCAGTTTCGCGAGACTGCGCAGACATCATATATGACAATTAGGTGGATCACTAGAGCTTTTTGAACAATAGATTTCATGTGTTATATGAGGTCATATTGGGACATATTATATACCAAATTGGAGGTCTTGGAATTTAGTTTCCAACTCTCTTAACCGTTCTTTCATACGACATCGTGATAAAATGATATAAGCGTCGGAAGATGGACCAATCCTTGGGTGCCAAGCTAGCACCTCTTTGACTTTTTCCAAAATAGATATATATGTGTCTTAGGTCGGCTTTCTCTTCATATTCAGCATAAAACAACACGATAACACCCATAAACAGAACCTCAAGCTATATTCTAGGTTTTCAAAGAAGAATATCATCCCGGGCATGAAATTGAGAAGCAATAAAATCAAAACGATCCCTACGACGTAAGTGTCATTATACCGCCTCTTATTTTTCTTTGTAGATAGAGTTTTGGAAGTTACTTCATAGATAAGAAATGTCTAATATCTGTATTTAAGGGTTTAAATATAAAGGAAGTTTGATAAATGTGTTTCCTAATAGTTAGAACTCACGGGACGGTGATCGGAAGCCGTGAATTCGAGTTATTTGACTTGTAGCGGACTATTTTGTATTGCTGTTGGGCTGCATGTTTTAATACTGTTTTGTGGATTTTGGAGGAGGAAGGGTATGGAGAATCATCATATAGATGTAGGGTTGTGAGCTGGTCGTTCGTTGTAACATTTCCGGGTCGTTTGACACGACTACGGTGGTCGTCTTATGTGTGAAGTGATTAGGTTGTGTGTGGACTGTTTTGGGAGGCTCAATATGATTATTATTGATGTTGTTTGGGCTGTTAGGTGATTGTTTTGACTTGTGTGAAGTCATATAAATAGGGGAGGTGCTGTCCGTTTCATCGTAAAATAGGTTGTGGTCGATACATAATAGTTATGACGCTTAAACGATAACGATAGTGTCGTTTCTCTTATTGTAGATTAAGGAGTTGTGACATTTGCGTAGCTTGAGGTTGGGACAGTATATACAAGGTATGTGAGGCTATCCCTTTCCTTCTTTTGCACGACTCCGATTGTACATAATGCAATGAACGAGCTTCCAAAGATACTCTACTCTTAGAAGCTAGCAGTACTTACATTGTTTCCCTTCTTATGGAACAATTGATGTTGAGGTTGCTTCTCTTATTCTTATTCTCAATGTTGTTGGTACTTCCTGATTCTTATAAGATTCTCGATGAAGAGTTAGTCCTAATGATGTGTACGGAGAATATCGACCTTACGTCACTCCGAAATGTTCAGAACATGATTCCAATGAGTCCTGCATGCATTATATATATGTATCTATTTTACTCTACCGAGTCGCGCTATAGTCGGCCGGGTATGGCATGTAACGACCAGACCGGTCATTTTGTGTTATCGGACCCCGTTTCCCTAAATGAGATTTATTTTGAATTTATAACGATTATGCTATTTCAAACAAGTGATAAGTAAATTCGTGAAGGTGATAGGGGAAGCAAGTTAAAGAAAACGAGTTTCGTTGAAAATTGCCAATTTGGGATAAGTACGGTTCGAGCGATACAATCTGATAATTATGGACTAGTACCATACAAGGTACCATATGGCCGTGATAATATGATATATAAAGTATATTAAAAATGAGTAGTACTTTTAGGTAATTTGAGATAATTTTTAAAATTATACGGGTAATTGATTAATTATCGGGTAGCGGGATATTACCTAATTAAATTAATTAAAGAACTATTTGGATAAATGTGGGGAAAGAGTCACGTGGCATCATGTCCCTCTTTATCTATATGGCTGTTGATGAAATTTAATTAGGTGGCAGCAATGTGTCATTTACACCTTCATTTCCTTACAAGTATTTTCCATAACAAATATTACAATCAAAAAGTGACAAAGGACGTTAGCAATTCAGATGAGAGCTTTGCCATTAGGAACATAAAATGCTTACAAATTTCTACAAAGGAATACTACAACAGAAGACGTGAGAATTCCTACAGGTTTCAATAATTCCAAAAAAAATTATTTACACATTAGCAATGTAAGATTTTGCGGTTCTAAAGAAGTACGGTGCAACCTTTTCCAAGAATATTATACGAATTTTTCCTACTCCAGTTACGAGTCCTCAGGTGTAGAATTCGGAGTTGCGGGCGCATTCTTGGTCCGAGAGGTAGATTCGACACGAGGTGAGTCTCCTTTCTAACCTTGTAAGAGGGAATTATCCCCATAGGTGTTCTACATGTTTTATGTAATTGTTTGCGGGGGCCACGTATGTACCAAGTGACGAGAGTCCGTACGTGGAGACTATTTTAAATATTGCTATGTCGGGTAGCCTTAGGATTCACAAGCATGCCTCGATGTGCACTATTTGTACCTTGTATATGTGTTAGGAATTGTATAATTCTGCTGAAATGATATGGAAACGTAAGACATTATGATTTAAATCCCAGTTGAGTATCCGTGGTATTGGCACAGTCCTGTTGAGTTCACTGTTGAGTTGGTACACATATGTACTTATATATATACGAACTTATTATCGAGTCAGCACACGAGTCAGAGGTATGATGCGCGATCGTGGGTCAGCTTATCATTATCGAGTTAGCACACGAGTCGCAGGTATGATGCACGACCGTGGGTCAGCTTATTACTATTATTATCGAGTTAGCACACGAGTCGCAGGTATGATGCGCGATCGTGGGTCATCTTATCATTATCGAGTCAGCACATGAGTTGCAGGTACGATGCGCGATCGTTGGTCAGCTTATTATATCGAGTCAGCACGCGAGTTGCATGTAGGATTCGCGATCGTGGGTTAGCTTATGACCTCAACCCTTATGACCACCCTTATGACTCCGGCCGATTGTCTTGTCCTGGTATGTATATGATCACTTGAGTTTTGAGTCACTTATAACTGGACTGTCAGGCATTTGTCGAGAGGAGGGTAAGACACATTGGTGTTCCTTTTCAGTTATCACTCGGATTACCCTATTTGATATGCACCTGTTGTTTATTATCTTACACCTATGTACTTAAGATTTATTTGGTACTATCTCAAATATATGGATTTGTTAGACAATCTGAGGAAACGAAAGTGGAAACTGTCATCTATTTTTATAATTGAGGAAAAAGGGGATGAAAATAGGTATTTACGTATTTTTTAGAAATTACTCAGACTTCAGTGCTTTATATGTGTAATTTGTTGCTTAACTATCTTCATATGCCTACTACATTCACCATATTCTGTAATATTGCTATTGTTGGACCTTAGTGAGTGTTGAGTCGACCTCTCGTCACTACTTCTTCGAGATTAGACAGGATACTCACTGGGTACATATATGTATATGTACTCATGCTGCACTTTCTGTGCATTTTGTTGCACAGGTACCTTTATAGTACAGGGATCGACTTGGAGACTTATACGAGCTGCATTCATCCGGAGGCGTTCCGCAGCAGGCAGAGTCTCCCTTCTATGTATTTACAATTTTATCTTTATAGTCTTTGTCCAATTTGTTTCTCGGACAAGCATTGTTAATTGTATAAATTCTTAGAAGTTGCTCATGTACTTGTGTCACCGGGTTCTGGGGATGTGATGAGATATATCTTATTACAATAAATTGATTTCCTGTCGTATTATGAAATGCAGATAAAGGTAACGATTTCGAAAATGTTAAACAGGAAAGTATTTTAACTTATTGAGGGGTGGCTTGCCTGACAGTGGTGTCCGGCGCCATCACGACCTATAGATTTTGGGTCGTGACAACATGGTATCAGAGCTCTAGGTTCCCCTAGGTTTCACGAGTCATGAGCAAGTCTAGTAGAGTCTTGTGGATCGGTGCAGAGACGACTGTACTTATCTTTGAGAGGCTACAAGATTGTTAGGAGTACTTCCCTTCTTGATTCCTCATCGTGCGATTTGATTCCCATAAGGCTTATGCCTATGTTCTTCTTACTTAATCTTACGCGTCGTGAAGCGCTTGTTATGAATCAGGAATTTGAGGAGTTGTAATGGTGCTACAGATATGATGCGTGATGTTTTCGTACATAGTTGATTGGGTTGTTGCTATCGCCCTGCAAAAGGATATTATGTTATTCCAGCTCAGTAGCTGTGTGTCTGGGAGCCTTGAGACTAAGCTCATGATGTTAAGATGCTTACGGTCGGTTATCGCACGGTGTTGTTATGATGGTAAAATGCTTGCCCATATGTCGGGGTGATGAATGGCTCGAAGGGAGGTCTTCTCAGAGTGGGTTTCGAGATTTCAGTATTTGAGTTCCGGCAGAGGAAAGGCATTTGGACTATGAACGATCTAGTTTGGGTTGGTAAGGTAGTGAGACTTGGTGTTAACGAGCAAGGTGGAGTATTCACCTGTGTTGTGGTATCGTTGTTTGATCGAATAGCATGCGTTAAGTTCTCCGGTGTTATAGCTCTTTGGTTGCATTGGGTTAGAGTGTTGAAGAAGCGATTGCCAGAGATCGTGGTGTGTAGTGGTTCAGAATTGAATAGTTACTTCTAATAAAGGCAGCTCGAGAAAGACGATCTTCGGGGAGTTTGAAGTCGTGGTGATCTTCTGGTTCAAGAGCCACAGAGAATGATATTGAATTGAGGCCGCAATTGAGAAGCATGCGATGAAGGGAGACAAGACATATGAGAAGTGTCAGGTGGCAGCTAAATCTCTAGATGCCAGGCGTCAGAGACGGAAGTCGGGTAGTTTCTTAAAGGAATGAGTTTAACTAAGGAGGAGGGTGGCAGTGTATCCTATGAGTTTAGTGGTAAGATGGCTGCCTATCTTGAGGAGGAGTTGGAGTGGTTTGAGAATTTTAGTGGACAGGGATTAGGTCCCCGGGCTTAATCTGAACTGTTGGTTATCGGCGGAAGGTTGGATGAAACAAGGAAGAGTGGTTAGGGACGAGGAAGGATGCTTATGGTGGTGAATTTGAAGATGTTGTAGCACATTTAGTAGGTGTCCATGAGAAGCGAACGGACGGGTAAAGTTGGTAAATGAGAACAAGTTTAGGGTGAAGTATTGATGTTGCAGACGGTGTGCGCCGCAGCATTGTTGGAAAGTGTCAGTTGGTGAATTCCACAGGTGGGTTATCCCTTATGAGTAGGTTACCGATTGTGTGATTGGAAAAGTTTCTCAAGGGATTCTAGTGGCTATTCGGTAGGAGGCCGAATATGTGAAGCATGCTAGAGAATTTGAGTATTAATGGGATGCTAGCAGGAGAATTTAGAAGAATTTGACAGATTGGTGTTGGTTGAGCAAGATTTTGTTAACAGGGGAGAAAGGATCTCAACAGTGTCTAGAATGGTGCACGAAGTAGCTTCGGGCTAAGTGGGGGAGTTCCACCATCAGCAGTTGGGTTGTAAGATTGTGTTCTCATGGGATTGCGGATTGTCGGTGTATTGGCATGTCATTTGGATCGGGTTGCACACCACAACAATGTGATGATGAGTACGGTTACCTATATTTATTTCTCTTATGTTATACTTCCTGTATTCTGAGGAAAGTTCATATTAGTTGCGTGAATTGAGTTAGTACCTTCCTAAGTCAATTCTTTATGTATCATGTTCGAGTTGTGGCCTATCGGCGCATTCTGATATCGTGCGTGCCGGTTGGTCATGTCTGGGGTGATTTGTGGTCTGAACAGTTCATATTGGGTGAGACGAGGTTATTGCGTCAAGGATCGGTGCGATATGATTAAGTGAATGCATTAAAGGACAGTTACCCTTATTGGTTTGTAGTGAGATGGTGGTCTTAGTCAAGAGGAAGGATTTTTGGTTAACTCTACAATTGGTTAGAATTTCTACACATCTCCTCTGTTGGGATGGTATCGTTAGCATTATAGCATGATGTATGTGTATATCTTATAAAGTGTATTGAGAGCATCAGATTCGTAGAATTTTGGCTATTAAGGTTCAGGAAGCGTCATTGTGGTTAGATGATGGATTATGCGGTGAGTGGCGCTAATCCAGCAAAGGTACGCAGTTGTATTATGGTGCCTCGTGTAGTCGTTTATACGTTGTTCACATATTAGAAAACAGGACTGGAAGAGAATTTCCGGTGTTGGAACTGAGTTCGGAACTTGCTGCATGGATAAAGGAGGATATCTTCAGATTTTATCAAGCTTATTCGTTCAACTGGGTTGTGGCCACACGAGGTGTGAAGCAATTATTCCAAATAACTCAAAAGCAGTTCTTGGCACGTTCGAGGACGAACGTCTGTTTAAGTGGGGGAGAGTGTAACGACCCGACCGGTCGTTTTGTGTTATCGGACCCCGTTTCCCTAAATGAGATTTATTTTGAATTTATAAGGATTATGCTATTTCAAACAAGTGATAAGTAAATTCGTGAAGGTGATAGGGGAAGAAAGTTAAAGAAAACGAGTTTCGTTGAAAATGGCCAATTTGGGATAAGTACGGTTCGAGCGATACAATCTGATAATTATGGACTAGTACCATACAAGGTACNGTAATTTGAGATAATTTTTAAAATTATACGGGTAATTGATTAATTATCGGGTAGCGGGATATTACCTAATTAAATTAATTAAAGAACTAATTGGATAAATGTGGGGAAAGAGTCACGTGGCAGCATGCCCCTCTTTATCTATATGACTCTTGATGAAATTTAATTAGGTGGCAACAATGTGTCATTTACACTTTCATTTCCTTACAAGTATTTTCCATAACAAATATTACAATCAAAAAGTGACAAAGGACGTTAGCAATTCAGATGAGAGCTTTGCCATTAGGAACATAAAATGCTTACAAATTCCTACAAAGGAATACTACAACAGAAGACGTGAGAATTCCTACAGGTTTCAATAATTCCAAAAAAAAATTATTTACACATTAGAAATGTAAGATTTTGCGATTCTAAAGAAGTACGGTGCAACTTTTTCCAAGAATAATATACGGATTTTTCCTACTCCAGTTACAAGTCCTCAGGTGTAGAATTCAGAGTTGCGGGCGCCTTCTTGGACCGAGAGGTAGATTCGACACGATGTCAGTCTCCTTTCTAACCTTGTAAGAGAGAATTATCCCCATAGGTGTTCTACATGTTGTATGTAATTGTTGGGGGGGGGGGGCACGTTTGTACCAAGTGACGAGAGTCCGTACGTGGCGACTATATTAAATATTGCTATGTCGGGTAGGCTTAGGATTCACAAGCATGCCTCGATGTGCCCTATTTGTACCTTGTATATGTGTTAGGAATTGTATAATTCTGCTGAAATGATATGGAAACGTAAGACATTATGATTTAAATCCCAGTTGACTATCCGTGGTATTGGCACAGTCCTGTTGAGTTCACTGTTGAGTTGGTACACATATGTACTTATATATATATGCACTTGTTATCGAGTCAACACACGAGTCACAGGTATGATGCGCGACTGTAGTCAGCTTATTACTATTATTATCGAGTCAGCACACGAGTCGTAGGTATGATGCGCGATCAAGGGTCAGCTTATCATTATCGAGTCAGCACACGAGTCGCAGATATGATGTGCGACCGTGGGTCAGCTTATTACTATTATTATCGAGTCAGCACATGAGTCGCAGGTATGATGCGCGATCGTGGGTCAGCTTATCATTATCGAGTAAGCAAACGAGTCGCAGATATGATGTGCGACCGTGGGTCAGCTTATTACTATTATTATCGAGTCAGCACATGAGTCGCAGGTATGATGCGCGATCGTGGGTCAGCTTATCATTATCGAGCAGGCACATGAGTCGCGGGTACGTTTCACGATCGTGGGTTAGCTTATTATATCGAGTCAGCATGCGAGTCGCATGTATGATTCGCGATTGTGGGTTTGCTTATGACCTAAGTCCTTATGACCACCCTTATGACTCCGGCCGGTTGTCTTGTCCTGGTATGTATATGATCACTTGAGTTCTGAGTCACTTATAACTGGACAGTCATGTATTTGTCGAGAGGAGGGTAAGACACATTGGTGTTCTTTTTCAGTTATCACTCGGATTACCCTATTTGATATGCACCTGTTGTTTATTGTCTTACACCTATGTACTTAAGATTTATTTGGTACCATCTCAAAGATATGGATTTGTCAGACAATCTGAGGAAAAGAAAGTGGAAATTGTCATCTATTTTGATGATTGAGGAAAAAAGGGATGAAAATAGGTATTTACGTATTTTCAAAAATTACTCAGACTTCAGTGCTTTATATGTGTAATTTGTTGCTTAACTGTCTTCATATGCCTACTACTTTCATCATATTCTGTTATATTGCTATTGTTGGACCTTAGTAAATGTCGAGTCGACCTCTCGTCACTACTTCTTCGAGATTAGACGAGATACTCACTGGGTACATATATGTATATGTACTCATGCTACACTTTCTGTGCATTTTGTTGCACAACTACATTTATAGTACAGGGATCGACTTGGAGACTTATACGAGCTGCATTCATCCGGAGGCGTTCTGCAGCTGGCAGAGTCTCCCTTCTATGTATTTACATTTTTATATTTATAGTCTTTGTCCAATTTATTTCTCGGACAAGCATTGTTAATTGTATAAATTCTTAGAAGTTGCTCATGTACTTGTGTCATCGGGTTCTGGGGATGTGATGAGATATATCTTATTACAATAAATTGATTTCTTGTCGTATTATGAAATGCAGATAAAGGTAAAGATTTCAAAAATGTTAAACAGGAAAGTATTTTAACTTATTGAGAGGTGGCTTGCCTTACAGTGGTGCCCGACGCCATCACGACCTATAAATTTTGGGTCGTGACATGGCACCTATTGTGCAACCACTGATCAATTGGGTTTACCGAGTCCTCTTTGAGGTCGGGTATGATATAATGATGATGATGCCCACAGAGGCGAATGTTCTATGATGATGATGATTCCCACAGAGGCGGATGTTTTAAAATGATTATGTGTATATATGTATCATGCATTTTATGTTACTGTCTATTAGAAGCACTCAGATGCTACAGGTTGTATCTCCTACATCTCTCTTTACATTACTGTTCTTATTTATGCTTTGCTGCCTTACATACTCAGTACTTTATTTGTACTGACGTCCTTTTTATTTGTGGACGCTGCATGTCGTGATGCAGGTCCTGATAGACAGGTAGACGCAGCTCCCCCACCACAGTAGTCTTTCCTATTCTGCGGTTATAGGCGAGATCCCTTCTCCAGACTTGCCGTGATCTTGGTATGCATTTTGTTATAGATGTTATGGGTATGTCGGGGCCCTGTTCCGGCTATGTTGCATTACTTATGCTTCTTTGGAGGCTCATAGACAGGTGTCGACTCATGTATAGTTTGGTATGCCTTGTTGGCTAATTTTTGTTGTATAGTCTTTCATGGCAGCATTGTAGCTCATACCTTTTATGTAGTTTCTTAGCAATCTATTCATCCCATGTGATGTATGTTCATGATCCATATCTACCATTTTATTGATCTCGTTATCCCTTAAAGATACTAAAGAAGACTAGATAAAATGTACGTTGGTGGTCGGCAAATATGGCCCGGGTGCTAGTCATGATCCTCCAGTTTGGTTTGTGATAACTACAATACATAACAATTAGGCGGGTGGAATATTTATATGGCTCAACAAAGAAACGCATATCACTTCCAAGACTGAACAATGCTACTATTTCTCTTTGCAAACACACGGGGAAAGTTCTAGGCATCAAATGCAGTGAACATAATACAACAAGCTTCACACACACATGGCACAAGAGTCACTCCAGATTGGATCATCAAAACACTCTAGTCAGGGTACTTAAGCCAAGTTAAGAACATACAATTTAAGGCACTTTTACAGGAATCAACAATTGAGCCTAAGTGCCACACTAAAGTACCTGCTATATTCAAGGCATAACGAAGTTAAGAGATCCTATTTCCAATTCAGCCCGTAGCCCACGGGTTCCTAACTAAAAAAATAAAAACTAACTACACTCAGTTCAAACGAAACCCTTGGTAAAGAACCGTGGCCCAAAGAAAAACCAAGGGGGAATTGATACACTCCTAACTAAAGAAAATCTTATTATGATTTTTTTCTTCGACTTTAATCCCTCAAGAAACCCGTCGAATGATATCCATTGTCGGGACAAATCGAATTTTGTTTTTTATTTAGTTAATTAACTAACGAAACTACACTACTCTACATCACTACACACAACATATGTACAAAATATCCCCCACCCCACACTTAATATGGTGGCATGTCCCCATTCCACACAAATAAAAAAATGCGAGGTAAAGGAAACTTCCCTGGTACATCAATCCTGATCGGAGACAGTGCCGAGGTAGAGATGGCAAGCCCTCCGTAGCGCACACAACCAAGCCATGATCTTCTTCTCAGATTTTGTATTTTGGGTAGCCAGTGCATCAACTCGAGCCCCCAATTCTGTGACAGAAGTGCGCAACCTTTCCATTTCATGCTCTAAGGTTGTCATCCGCGTATTCTGTCTGACCACAGATGTTCCCTCAGCCTCCGCAACTTGCTCGTATTGGGGTGACTCAGCCCCAACCTCAGCCTGCCCTTTATCTTTCTCCTCTGGCGCATCAAAGTCATCACTGTTAGCTCTGCCAGTTACAACAGGATCCTTCCCAATGGTAAATTTATCGGCCTAAAACTTTGGTTCTTCTTCACTCTTCCATCCACGTTCCAAGGCCAATCCTCGAGGCATCACAATAGACTGTATAGGACCCTGAGCCTGTAGGCAATACCAACACTGGAGTTGTAGTTAGGGTTGTCTTGAGATTTTGAAAGCTCTCCTCACACTCCTCAGTCCACCTAAACGGGGCACCCTTATGGGTCAGTCCGTTCATAGGTGCTGCAATAGATGAAAATCCCTCTACAAAACGGCGATAGTACCCTGCCAAACCAAGGAAACTGCGGATCTCAGTAGCTGATGATGATCTAGGTCAACTCTGAACCGCTTCCACCTTCTTCGGATCTACTTTGATCCCATCACAAGACACCACGTGGCCTAAGAATGCCACTGAATCAAGCCAAAATTCACACTTAGAAAATTTTGCATACAATTTCTTCTCCCTCAAAGTCTGAAGCACGGTCCTCAAGTGATGCTCATGATCCTCCCGAGACCGGGAATATACCAAGATGTCGTCAATAAACACAATGACGAAATAATTAAGATAAGGCCGGAACACACTTTGCATCAAATGTATAAAGGCTGCTGGGGCATTGGTCAGCCTAAATGACATGACAAGAAACTCATAGTGGCCATATCTGGTCCTGAAGGTACTCCTCGGGATATCCGGCTCCTGAATCTTCAACTGATGATAGCCAGCGCAAGTCAATCATGGAAAATACCCTGGGACCCTGTAACTGGTCAAATAAATCATCAATGCGAGGCAAAGGATACATGTTCTTCACTATAACCTAGTTCAGCTGCCGATAATCAATACACATACGCATAGAACCATCCTTTTTCTTCACAAATGATACCGGAGCACCCCAAGGTGATACACTGGACCTGATGAAACCCTTATCAAACAACTCCTGCAACTTCTCCTTCAACTCCTTCAATTCAGGAGGAGCCATAAGATAGGGAGGAATAGAAATGGGCTGAGTGCCCGGCAACAAATCAATGCCGAAATCAATATCTCTATCGGGCAACATATCTGGAAGATCAGCTGGAAATACATCAGGGAGTTACCTCACTATTGGAACTGACTCAACTGCAGGGGTATCAACGCTAACATCTCTCACATAGGCCAAATACACATCACACCCCCCTTCTCAACCATCCGATGAGCCTTGAGGAAAGAAATGACCCTATGGGGAGTATACTCCACGGTACCTCTCCACTCTAATTTCGGTAAGCCTGGCATAGCGAGCGTCACAATCTTGACGTGACAGTAAAGAACATCATAATGGGGAGACAACCAGTCCATGCCCAAGATAACATCGAAATTGACCATACCGAGTAATAATAAATCAGCTCTGGTCTCGAAACCATTGATAACAATCAAACACGACTGATATACGCGATCCACAATGAGAGAATCTCCCACGGGAGTAGAAACATAAATAGGATAACTCAAAGAATCCTGAGCTATCCCCAAATGCGAAGTAAAATAAGAAGACACATATGAATATGTAGATCCTGGGTCAAATAATACTGATGCATCCCTATGACATACATGAACTATACTTGTGATGACTGAATCTAAAGCGACGGCCTCTAAATGGGCTGGAAGGGCATAGTACCTGGCCTGGCCTCCCCCTCTAGGGCGACCTCGACCTCCACCTCGTGCTGTCTGAGAAGGTGGGGCAGTAGCTGGGGCTGGACGAATAGTCGGAGGACCCGGTAGAGCACGTAGAGCCTGATAAGTCTGAGATGATGCACCGTTCCTATCTCTGGGGAAATCTCTGAACATGTGACGAGGGTCACCACACTCAAAACAACCCCTCAGAGGACGCTGCGGCTGAGACTGACTCTGAATTGGCCTGCTGGGCTGGCCGGAAATAGCACCTCGAGCAAGAGGCATACTAGATAGTGGCAGTGCATAATAAGGCTCCTGAGGTCTAGGAGGAGCTGGAATACCACTAGCTACTGGAAGAGCTGAATGAACATGGAGACTCACAAAACCCCTACCAAAGCGTGCTGCTAGCGCACGAGCTCCCAAAAAATGACCATTCTCTCGAGACCTCTTGGCCTCCCTCTCCTCTCTGTCCCCAGCAAACATGCCCTCTATCCTATGGGAAATACTCACTGCCTGTTGGTAAGTGATATCCATTTCCAACTCTCTGGCCATACTGGTCCGAATACCGGGGTGGAGTCCCTCAATGAAGCGTCAAACCCTCTCTCTGACCGTGGCAACCAAAGCCGGTGCATGACGAGCCAAGTCACTGAAACAGACTGCATACTCCGACACAGTCATAGTACTCTGGCGTAGCTGCTCGAACTCTGTACGCCAAGCATCCCTAGGATCTGAGGAACATACTCAAGCAAAAACATCTCTGAAAACTAAGTCCAAGTGAGTGAAGTTGCTTCGTCCGGACTACTCAGCTCATAGGCACGCCACCACTGATAAGCTGCTCCGCTCAGCTGGAAAGCGGTGAAAGAAACCCCACTCGTATCCACAATGCCATAGTGCGGAGAATACGATGTCACTCCTCAAGAAAACCCAGAGCGTCATCTGAAGCTAATCCGCTGAAAATATGTGGGTGGTACTTCCTGTACCTCTCAAGTCAAAGCCTCTCTGCCTCAGAAGCAGCTACCCTAGCATCATGCTGAGACGGAGCCACTGGGGGCATAGGAATGTACTCTAGGGCCTACTCAACCTGGACTCTCTGCTCAGGAGTGCGGGCTGCGTGAGTCTGTGCCCCTCCCCCGGCCTGAGATGTGGCTGGAGCTATCGGGAGTAGCCCAGCCTGAGTCAGAGTGCTGAATATGCTCATGAACTGAGACAATGTCTCCTTGAGGGCTGGAGTAGCAATAGGGACCTCCTGAGCCGGCCCTCCAATTGGAGCTGCTGTGGGCTCCTCCGTCGCTACTCTCGCAGGTGCTTAGGCTGCACCGCGTGCTCGACCTCTAGCCCTACCCTTGCCTCTGGCGGCTCTGGCTGGGGGCTCGGGTGCCTGATCGTCAGTCCTCCAGGTACGAGTTCTCACCATTTGTGAGAAAGAACAGAATAGGGTTTCAGAATTTTTTATGTCAATAGTTCGCACGATAAGGAATTCCAAGAATATGATTGTTCTTAACAGTTACATAGCCTCCCGAAGATAGATACGGACGTCTCCATACCGATCCGCGAGACTCTAATAAACGGCTTGTGACTTGTGACCCCTATGAACCTAGGCGCTCTGATACCAACTTGTCATGACCCGATTTACCCTCCGATAGGTACCGTGACGGCACCTAGTCTCTACGACTAGGTAAGCCTAAATTTGCAAATAAAACTTAATTAAATGCGATGAAATAAATACAGGAAGGGAAAATCTAAATAAAAGTAAAAACACCGCTCGACATGTACAAGTATAACCCCAAAACCTGGAATGTCACAATATAGTCACAAGCTTCTATACTACAGTAGCTCTAAAACAAACTGGAAAGAAAGTACATAGAAAATATCTATATAGGTCAGAATGGAAGGTGACTCGGAGGATTCTGCGGACGCGGCAGAAATACCTTACGGTCTCCTGGTAACAGGTGCAATGACCTCTAGCCACGCGGCTGGAAACTCGTACCTGGATTTCCACACAAAAACATGTGCATGAAAGGGCATGAGTACACCACTTTTGGTACCCACTAAGTACCAAACCTAACCCCAGTCAAGTAGTGACGAGATCAGGTTAAGGCTCTACTGGATTCTGAATAATAAAGTTTAAAACAGTATAAAAGATAAGTAATTTCTACTGTAAGCAGTTAAAAAGAAATAATCTAAAACATAACGCTAAGGAGAGCCATTGGCTCAACACAACGTGTCACAATGTGGAATCTCCCGGGATACCGTCCCATAGTTCCAAATAAATATGCGGTACATGGGGGGATCTCCCAGAATACGTCCGTAGTCCCCAATTTAAATATTCGACGCAGGGGGATCTCCCAGAATACGTCAGTAGTCCCAAATTTAAATATGCAATATAGGGGGGATCTCCCAGAATACGTCTGTAGTCCCCAATTTAAATATGCAATACAGGGGGGATCTCTCAGAATACGTACGTAGTCCCCAATTTAAATATTCGACGCAGGGGGATCTCCCAGAATACGTCTGTAGTCCCCAATTTAAATATGCAATACAGGGGGGATCTCTCAGAATACGTACGTAGTCCCCAATTTAAATATGCGATGCGTAATGAATGTCAGATAAGGTATTAATTTAAACAGTTCATCAAATCTCAGGTAGGGAAAAGCAATAAAACTAACTAAATATGGTGCACAGAGTATCAGATAAGAAATTTAATATAAAACAGGTAGGCATGTTTTTCCTAATCCAAGCTAAACAATTAACACATTAAGCAATGTAATAGGAGAGAAATGATTTATAATTTGTGAAGGAAAAATGGAATTTTAGCAACAATGGCCCTTGTACGTACTTGTCACCTCACGTACATGGTGCCCACACAACAAATACATGTCAAAACAACCTAAGGGGAAGTCCCCAACACAGAGTTAGACAAGCCACTTACCTTGACTGTTCAACTCAACTCGAAATCACGTTCTTGCCATGAGTACGCGACTCCAAACGGCCCAAATCTATTCAATTCAATTTCATAATGTAAATATAACTTTAAGTAATTAATCTAACTAATTAATTCGAAGCTAATACGCGAAATTAGGAAAATTTCCCCAAAAAGTCCCCCGGGCCCACGTCTCGGAATCAGGTAGAAGTTACACATTCCGAAACCCATTCACTCACGAGTCTAACCATACCATATTTACTCAAATCCGATACCAAAATCTCGATCAAAACCCAAAACTCGATCTACGAGCTTTACTAGATTTTCCCCAAATTTTCACCCCAAATTCAAAATTAAAGGATGAAATTAAGCATATGCGTGGAAATTAATCAAAACCGAGTAAGAATTACTTACCCAAAACACCTAGGTGAAAATCTCTCCAAAAATTGCCAATCCCCGAGCTCCCAAGTTCAAATTATGAAATTTGGCTAATACCCTCGATTTGGGTCTTTTAATTCTGCCCAGATGTGGCTTAATCGCGATCGCGTAAGTACACACGCGATCGCGAATAACAAATTTGTTGCTTTGACTTTCTGCTCTACGCGATCGCAACACGTCCCACACGATCGCGAAGCCTTAGTTTCCCAGACTTACGCGACCACATTCGATACCATGCGTTCGTGAAGGGTTTACACCCCAGCTCCCCTTTCCGCCTTATTCTTCTACGCGAACGCGGCCTGACCCACGCGTCACGATTCGCATTCTGCCTAACCTACGCGATCGCGTCCCTTACACTGCGATCGCGAAGAATTACCCAGCCAGCCTCCCATTTACTCTTACGCGATCGTGATTCTCCTCCCGCGATCGCGATGAAGAACGCACCAGCTGCAGAACACCAGCAAAACAACCAACTCCTTAAGTCCAAAAATGACCCATTTAGCATCCAAAAACACCCCTGAGGCCCCCGGGACCTCACCAAACCTACCAACCAGTCCTAATACCTCATTCGAACTTATTCGAGCCTTCGAACACATCACTTAACACCAAAAACGATAATTACACATGAATTCAAGCCTAAGGACTTAGCATTTTCCCAAAATCCACGAAAGAAGCTGAAACACGTCAAAACTAGTCCGAATGACCTCACATTTGACACACAAGTCACAAATGACTATACGGACCTACAACCACTTTCGGAATCCCATTCCAAGCCCGATATCAAAATTTTACCTATTGGCCGAAATCGCTGAAATTCTAACTTTCGCCAATTCAAGCCTAAATCGACTACAAACCTCGAACACACGTTCCGGATGCGCCCCTAACCCCAAAATCACAAAATGGAGCTAACTGAGTTGACAAAATTCTATTCCGGACCCATTGTGATGACCCAAAAGGTCATCCTAAGTAATTCCATCTAAATTTTTGTTTCGAGGCCCCGAAAGCCTCTGTTAATCTCACCTCGAGATTCATGCACAGCCCGGGCAGGTAGCCGGGAAGCTTCCATGTGAAAATTTGATGAAAATGGGATTTTTGAATTGGATAATTGAGTAAAGTTGACTTTGGTCAACATTTTTGGTAAACGGACCCGGACCCGTGATATGGCGGTCTCAGAGGGTCCGTAGGAAAATATGGGACTTGGGCGTATGCCCGGAATCGAATTCCGAGGTCCCAAGCCCGAGAAATGAATTTTTAAAGAAATATTGTTTTCTGAAAATAATTAAGGAATTTGAAAATGAATAATTATGTGAAAACTGTGTTACCGGGCCCGTATTACGATTCCGGAGCCCGTGACAGGTTTATTATGTGTCACTTGTCCTATCTGTGAAATTTGGTGTAAAACGGACTTGATTTGATTGGTTTGGGATTCAAATGAGGAAAAATTGGAGTTAATGAAGTTTTGAGGTTTTTAAAGAAGTTGAAATTTGGCTTGAAAGGTGATTTTATGTTCCCGAGGTCCGTATGAAATTCCAAGACCGGGAGTAGTTCCGTTGTGTCATTTATAACTTGTCTGCAAAATTTGAAGTCATTTCGAGTATTTAGGCCGGTTCGGCGCATTGAAGTGAATTCTAGAATTTCAAAGTTCTTAAGTTTGATTAATTTAGTTTTGGGGTTTGATTTCGATTTTCGTTGTTATTTTTCATGTTCCGGAAGTTTGAGCGAGTCCGTATCATGAATACATACTTTCCGGTGCTTTTTGACGGGGTCCCGAAGGGCTCGGGGGTGTTTTAGACCCCCGGGAGCTAAGTTGGAAAAACCAAAAAATCTGCTATCTGGTTTCCTTCTCTGCGATCGCAGAAGGTGGGTTGCGATCGCGGAGAAGGATTTTGCTGTGCTAGTGATTGTTCACCGCGATCGCATCCTCCTCTCCGCGATCGCAGAGGTCTGGGTTCCATACCTTCGCGATCGCAGCTCGTTTCTTGCGATCACATTGAGTCGCGTCTGGGCCGTGTGAATTTGTTCTTCGCGATTGCAGGACCCCTGCCGCGATTGCAGAGGTCTTGCCATTTGTTCTTCGTGATTGCAGGACCCCTACCGCGATCGTTCAGGGCCGGCTAGTTGGCCTTCGCGATCGAAAACCCCTTGTCGCGATCGCAGTGAAGAAATCACTGGGCAATGTTATAAAATACGGGACTTAGCCTTATTCCTCCATTTTCATCTTCCTCTTCAAGATTTTAGAGAGCTTCTCAAAAGACCTTCCACCACTGTTATTGAGGTAAGTAAATTCCATAGTTTTACTAGTTTCAAACACTAATTCCTAGTTAAATTCACTACTAAATCATCTAAAAATCATAGAATTAGGTAGTAATTTTAGGGTTCTTGAGGATTTTTGGGACTTTCCATGTTAGGCCATAAATTCTTGTATAAATTACATAACTTCAATCCTTAGACTCCGGGCAATTAATTCCTTCATGAATTTTCGAAAATCCGAACGTGTGGGCCCGGGGTCGAATTTTAGTATTCTCGGAGGAATAGTAGGAAATGTATAATTTGGCTTGGGAATTGGTTTATTGAGTACTTATTGATGTTAATAAATCCATTATGTCTAGATATTCCCGATTCGGAGTTGGATTCGAGAGGAAAGGCTGTGATTGAGGCTTGACTTGCATTTTCTTTGGAGCCGAGGTAAGTGTTTGGCTTAACCTCAGCTTGAGGGATTAGGTATAGAGTCTTACTTGCTATGTGTAACTCATGTCCAACGCATAGGCGTGGTGACGAGTGCTTATGCGTTGCGGTCAAGCATGCCCGCGAGTCATTTTTAATGAAACTTACTATGTTCTTGATATTCTCCGCCCTGTGAGTAATTGGTGAATTAAAAAGTGATACCTTGATGTTGTTTCATGACGTGAAGAGTTATTGAGTGATTTATTTCAGTTGAGGCTTACATTGTTGAAATTGTAATTCTGATGCGAGGTTGGTTATAGCTGAGACCCTTGTCGGGCATTTGTTG
>MDKH01105005.1:0-12786 GCA_005239495.1 Nicotiana undulata
TGAAACGAGCCCTAGTCTAAGCAATATGGTATTAAATGTGCCGAAATTCTCCGGCACATCATCAACTTGCCCTTCTTCCCGAACCTCATAATACCCTTCATCGGCGAGACTTTCAATAGGACCTTGTCTCCCTCCATAACCGATACGTCACGCGCCTTCTGATCCGCGTAACTCTTCTATTTAGACTGTGTATTGCGAAGCCTCTCCTGAATCGACTTCACCTTCTCCAAAGCATCCTTCACCAGGTCGGTGCCATATAACTTAGCCTCGCCAGGCTCAAACCACCTTATAGAAGAACGACATCGCCGTCCATACAAGGCCTCAAATGAAGCCATCTCAATGCTGGATTGGTAACTATTATTGTAAGCAAACTCGGACAGAGGCAAGAACTGGTCCCACTGACCTCCGAACTCAATTACACATGCCCTGAGCATGTCCTCCAATATCTGAACTGTCTGCTCCGACTGACCATCAGTCTGAGGGTGAAATGTTGTGCTGAGATCTATCTGGGTGCCCAACTCACTATTCAATGCTCTCCAGAAGTGCGAGGTGAACTGAGGACCTCGATCTGATATAATAGACACATGCACACCGTGCAACCGGACTATCTCCCGAATGTAGATCTGGGCCAACCTCTCAAAAATATAAGTAGTAACTACTGGAATGAAATGCGTCGATTCGGTCAACCTGTCCACAATGACCCAAACCGCGTCAACCTTCAGCAAAGTCCGAGGCAACCCAACTACGAAGTCCATAGTGATGCATTCCCATTTCCATTTAGGAATGGGCATCTGCTGAAGTAGGCCTCCTGGCCTCTAGTGCTCATACTTGAGCTGCTGGCATCTAAGACATCTAGCCACATACTCTACTATGTCCTTCTTCATCCGCCTCCACCAAAAATGCTACTTCAAGTCGCGATACATCTTCGTAGCACCAGGATGAACAGAATACCGTGAACTGTGAGCCTTCTCTAGAATCCTCTCCCTCATACCATCAACATTGGGAACACACAAACGGCCCTGAAGTCTCAGAACACCATCCTCGCCCATAGTAACCTCCTTGGAACCACCCTGAACCACTGTCTCCCGTAGCTCTGCCAAGCACGGATCATCGAACTGTCGGGCCCTAATCTCCCCCGATAAAGAAGACTGAGCAACCACATGTGCGAGAACCCGGCGGGGCTCTGAAAGGTCCAATCTCACCAGGCGATTATATAGGGACTAAATGTCCAAGGCTAGAGATCTCTCCTCTGCTGCAATATAAGCCAAGATACCCATGCTCTCCTCCTTCCTGCTCAAGGCATCTGCTACCACATTTGCCTTGCCCGGATGATAAAGAATGGTGATGTCATAGTCCTTCAACAACTCATGCCACCTGCGCTGCCTCAAATTAAGATCCCTCTGCTTGAACAAGTGCTGCAAGATGCGGTGGTATGTATAAACCTCACAAGACACCCCATACAAGTAGCGCCTCCAAATCTTAAGAGCATGAACAATCGCCGCCAACTCCAGATTGTGCACAGGGTAATTCTTCTCCTGAACCTTCAGCTGGCGCGAAGCATAAGCAATAACTCTCCCCTCCTGCATTAACACACATCCCAAACCAATGCATGAAGTGTCACAATATACCGTATACATCCCAGAACCGGAAGGCAATACTAGAACTGGTGTTGAGGTTAAAACTGTCTTGAGCTTATGAAAGCTCGCCTCACACTCGTCGGACCATCTAAACGGGGCATTCTTCTTAGTCAATCTAGTCAGCGGGGCTGCAATGGACGAAAAGCCCTCCACAAATCGACGATAATAACCTGCTGGGCCCAAGAAGCTCCTGATCTCTATAGTGGAAGTAGGACGTGGCCAACTCTGGACTGCCTCAATCTTCTTAGGATCAACCTTGATACCCTCTCCGGATACCACATGTCCCAAGAATGCCACAGAATCCAACCAGAACTCACACTTGGAGAACTTAGCATATAACTTCTGTTCTCGCAAAGTCTGGAGCACAATTCACAAATGCTGCTCGTGCTCCCCCAGGCTACGTGAGTAAATCAGAATGTCATCAATGAAGACAATGACAAAAGAATCAATATACGGCCTGAACACCCTGTTCATCAAGTCCATAAATGTTGTCGGGGCATTAGTCAAGCCAAAGGACATCACCAGGAACTCATAATTGTCGTATCTCGTACGGAAAGCAGTCTTCAGAACATCCGAGTCCCGAATCCTCAGCTGGTGGTACCCCGATCTCTAATCAATCTTAGAAAACACCCGAGCACCCTGCAACTGGTCAAACAGATCATCGATACGCGGCAAGGGATACTTGTTCTTAATAGTGACCTTGTTCAATTAGCGGTAGTCAATACACATCCGCATAGACCCATCCTTCTTCTTCACAAATAGCACTGGAGCACCCCAAGGCGATACACTCGGCCTGATAAACCCCTTAGCCAACAACTCCTCAAGCTCTTCTTCAACTCCTTCAATTCTTTCGGAGCCATACGGTACGGAGGAATGGAGATAAGCTGGGTGCCTGGAGCTAAATCAATACAGAAATCAATATCACTATCTGAAGGCATGCCTGGAAGGTCTGAAGGGAATACATCAGCAAACTCTTGAACCACTGGCACTGAATCAATCATCGGAGACTCAGCGGTGGTGTCCCACACATAAGCAAGATAGGCCAGGAAACCCTTCTCGACCATATGTTGAGCCTTTAGGAAGGAAATAACCCGATTGGATGCACTAACTGAGGAACCTCTCCACTCCAGCCTAGGCAATTCGGGCATGGCTAGAGTAACCGTCTTGGCATGGCAATCTAGAATGACATGATAGGGAGATAGTCAATCCATGCCTAGAATAATCTCGAAATCAACCATGTCGAGCAATAGAAGGTCCGCTCTGGTCTCGAACCCACTGAATGTAACCACACAGGACTGATAAATCTAATCTACCACCACCGAATCGCCCACAGGAGTGGACAGATAAGGAGTACCTACGGACTCACGAGGAGTATCCAGGAAACGAGCAAACAAGGCTGATACATATAAGTGGATCCTGGATCAAATAACATTGACTCCTCTCTACCACATACTGAAATAATACATGTGATCACGATGACTGAGGCTGCTGCATCTAATCTGGCTGAAATAGCAGCTGGAGCACCGGATGACTGACCTCCACCGGAATGAACAGGAGCTGACTAAACTCCCCATGTCTGGCCTCCACCTCTAGGATGACCCCTGCCGGCCTGTCCTCTACCTCTGGGTGGTCGGACTGCTGGTGCTGAACTCATAGGCTGGTAACCCTGTTGTACTTCCTTGCCCCGAAACCTAGGACAAGTCCTCCTAATATGGCATGGATCCCCATACTCATAACATCCCCTAGGTTCCATGGCCTGCTTCCCTGAAGAAGAACCCTGGATAACTGGTGGACGGTAAGAACCCTCTGGCATAGCACTGAAATAAGGACTCACTGGAACACCATGAGAAGGTGGTGGGGGTGCTGAATATGGGGGCCTGCTGGGCTGGCCCCTGCCGAACTGACCTCTACCCCTAGCTGGAGCACCTCTGAAATCCCCAAAAAATCTGGCTCTCTTATCCTGCTGCACCTACTCTCTGATCCTCGACCGATAACCCTCGATCCTGCGAGCGATCTCTACTACAAGCTGATAAGGAGTCCCCATCTCTACCTCTCAGGCCATGTTGGCCCTAATACCTGGATGTAACCCATCTACAAACCTCCTCACTCTCTCAGCATCTGTAGGAAGTATCATGAGTGCGTGAGGGGACAACTCAGAAAACCTAGCCTCGTAGTCTGTCACTGACAACTGACCCTACTCCAGCTGCTCAAACTGATACCGTAGCTCTTCCCTCTCAGAGGGTGGAATGTATCTGTCCAGGAATGTACGGTTAAACTACTCCCAGGTGATAGGGGGAGAACCTGCCGGTCTGCCAAGAATATAGGACTGCCACCACCTGCGGGCCCTTCCCTCTAAGTGAAAATTAGTGAAGTCAACTCCATGGGACTCCAATATCCTCATGTTGTGCAGTTTGTCCCTGCACCTGTCAATGAAGTCCTGGGCATCCTCACCCACTCAACTACGAAGACAGGAGGGTGCAATCTGGTCCATCTATCCAATAACTTCTGCGGATCACCGTCCGCAGCTGGTCTGGGATCATGTGCTGCTGCCACAGGCTGGGCCCCGCCCACGGGCAGTGTACCCGGGGTCTAATATACTGCTGCTGCATTACCTGCAGCCTGCGCAGTAGGGGTCTGGAATCCCCCTCCCGCCTGAGATGTGGCAGGATCCGCTGGAAATAAACCAGCCTGAGTCATAGTATCCATGAACCGCATCATACGACCCATGACTTCCTAGAAGCCTGGCACCGTCATAAAGTCCATCGGAGCAGGATCTGTTGGGGAACCTTGCCCTGCTCCTCCATAATGGGATCTGTTGCTGGCCCTGCTAATGGTGCAACAGGAATAGCTCTGGGGCGCCCTCATCCCCTGCCTCGGGCCGGTGCCCTCCCCCAGCCTCTGCCACGGCCTCGGACGACGGGGGTAGCGGCATCTCCCGGGTCTGGAACGTCGGCTACGCGTGTCCTCACCATCTGTGAGAGAATAAAAGAGTGAGATTTAGTATACCATCGACTGCACGATAGAATATGAATAAAGAGAGGTTTCCTAACACCATATAGCCTCCTGAAGATAAGTACAGACGTCTCCGTATCGATCCGCAAGACTCTAATGGGTTTTCCCGTGACTCGTGAGACCTACGTGAACCTAGAGCTCTGATACCATGTTGTCACGACCCAAAAATCCTAACTCAGGTCGTGATGGCGCCCAACACCGTGGTCAGGCAAGCCAACACTTGATTTAATAGTGAAATTCCCTTATTTGAATAAACATCCCAACACTGGCCAAATTTTAAGTTTATAATATTAAATAAAAACAGATAAAATTAGACTGATACATAGGTCTATCCCGCTCGCGAATCATACATGCGACACGGATTCCCGCATACATATACATAATTAACAGGGATTTCGGATAATTTAACATGAGATCATACTAGCAGAAAAGGATTCAATAATGCCAACTTCGAAATATAACCTCCCGGGCCTTCGTATATGAAATCCGAGGATAATAGACTACCTAAACCACATGCAAGATCACGGATACAACACATAAAGCATGCTTGTGAATCCTAAACTACCCGACAAGGCATAATAGTAGCTACGCACGGACTCTCGTCACTTCGTGCATGCGTAGCCCCCGTAAATAAGGACATGCAATCATTTATAATCACCTATGGGTACAATTCACTCTTACAAGATTAGAAAGGAGACTCACCTCATGTCGAGCCTACTTTTCGGGTCAAGAATGTGCCCGAAACTCCAAACTCGTCTCCCAAGGACTCGAAACTAGTCAAATGTTGCATAAATAAATCAATTTATACTCAAAAGTATGAAATTCCCCTATTTACTTAGTTATTTCAACTTACTTTGAAAAATCCCAAAATACACCCCCCGGCCCACATGCTCGGATTCCGGAAATCTTCGAAGGAAACACTTACCCATAACCTAAGGATCATTAATATATGATTTTTGTATGATTTGATAGCTAGTTAGTGGGTAATTCCCTAAATTTCATAAAGCCCTAGGTTTTTACTCTAACCCTTGATTTACACTAATTAGGATGTTAATTTACCTAGGAATTCATGTATTAAACTAATATTATGGTAGGGATCACTTACCTTTCGGTAACTAGGTCGTTTGGCTCTTTTCCAAGCTCTCAAGGTCGCCAATGGAGGAAAGAAAATGGTGTAAAATGGTTCATTCCCGTGTTTTAAAGAACCTCACTGCCTACAGGTATTTCGCACCTGCGGCCTCGCATCTGCGAAAATGGGCAAGGGGTTCTGGGCTCGCACCTGCGGAGAGGGGCCCGCACCTGCGGCTCTGCTCCTGCGGATATTGATCCTCACTTGTAAGAATTGGCAGCCTCACCTGGGGCCACGTCTGCGAGGCTGGGACCGCAGGAGCGGTCTCGCACCTGCGACTGGGCCACCACGGGTGCGGTCGCACCAGATCTGGTGCACCAGCAGCTATTTTTGCTGGTTTTTAGCCTTGCTCGATGCCCGAGCAAGGCTAAAAACCAGCAAAAATAGCTGCTGGTGCACCAGATCTGGTGCACCAGCAGCTATTTTTGCTGGTTTTTAGCCTTGCTCGATGCCCGAGCAGCATCTAGGCCCATTCGAGCCCCCGTCCAAATATACCAACAAGTCCCAAATCATAATACGGAATTGCTCGAGTGTTCGGAACACCCAAAACAATGCTAAAACTAAAAATCACACCTCAAAACCCCTAGAATGAAACTTAAGAACTTTAAGTTCTTGAATTAGTTAACAATGCGCTGAACCTACCTATACTACTCGTATTGACACCAAGTTTTGCGAGCAAGTCATAAATGACATGACGGAACTATTCCCATCTCAGGATTCCGTTTGGTCCTTGATAACACTAAAACACGTTCCAAACCACAATTTGAACTTAAAGAAACTCTCATTTTGCTATTGGGCGCCGAAATGCTTCTGGGTCATCCAAAACCCGTTCCGAACATACGCCCAAGTCTGAAATCATCCTACGAAGCTACCGGAACCGCCGAATCTCAATTTTGAGGTCGTTTACTCAAAACGTTGACCGAAGTCAAACTCGGCCTTAAAGGCCAACCTTAAGGAACTAAGTGTTCCTATACCACTCTAAAATCTTCTAATCCCCGGACCACCCGTCCCCACAAGTCATAAGTCAGTAAAAGAAACTACTGAAAGTCTCATTTAGGGGAATGGGGTCCTAAAATATAAAACGATCGGTCGAGTCGTTACATTTAGTTGATCTCAACTTCTAACTCCACCCTTATATTGGATAGTGTTCTCTTTGATTAAGGAGTCCTTCTCCTTATCAATTATGCAACCTTTTTTATCAAGAGATATCAATTATACCAATTTAAGCTTATATCCTTCACGTGCATACCATATGCTCGAATCTGCTTGTGTCTATGCACATAAGGGATGGACCTGGTTTATGCCTGAGCTTCCTTTGTCAATCTTCAAAACAAACATTCACTTGGGCCAACAGATCATTCGGAACATGAAGAGATAAGTCATTTCTACTCTGGACACGTAAAATTGCTATGGGTTATCAAGAATTTCAAAATCTTTATTCAGGTAATTTTCCAATCTGCTTTAGTATATAACCATTAATTAACTAGAAGTCCGCCTTTTCGCAATATTAATGTTTTACTAACGTGAAAAGAAAAAATTATTCAACATGACAAACTGCATATGGAGCGAGGATAAGAATTTGTAAGAAAAATTTAACACGGTCAACGGGTGTGATAGAATGGATGTGAGGAAAACACAAGATTGAGAAGGAATTGTATTGGAGAGTCGTGTGTTTTATTATGTATTACAAAGACACAAGATACTGAATTTATACAAATCACAAAACAACTAAAAACTGGGCTAAGTATGCTAAGTGATAACTACTACAAATGACTTAGAGTTCTACTACATATATAGCTATTACATTGAGTTAAGTACAAACTCTACTATGCAATTTGACTATCCTTATCTCGTTCAAGCTTATCCTTATCATGATCAACTTCTTTAAAACTTCCCCTCAAGCTAGTGAGGGGTGTAGTTACTATTCCTAGCTTGCTTCGAAAACCTGCAAACATCTCCTTAGGCAGTTCCTTAGTATGAATGTTAGTTAGTTGGTCTTTGATCTAACAAACCTTGTGACAAGCTGACCACTAGCAACCTTTTCTCTAACAAAATTATAGTCCATCTCAACATGCTTTGTTCTGGCATGCATTACTGGATTGACTGTCATATATATTGCACTCAAGTTATCACAGAACAAAGTTGGTGCATTATTTAAACGAACCCCAATGTCATTGAGAATGTGGGTTATCCATGTCATTTCAGTTGTTGTCGAGGCTAGCGCTCTACACTCAGCTTCTGCACTAAACCTTGCCAATGTGCGTTGCTTCTTGGATGTCCAGGATATACAGTTAGCTCCTAGGTAGACATTGTAGCCTGTAGTTGATCTTCTAGTCAGAGGGCACCCTCCCTAGTCTGCATCAGAGAAACATATAACCTGAATGGTGACTGAGACGGGATTCTTAGACCATACTCAGTTGTGCCCTTCACATATCCAACGATCCTTTTTACAGCTTGGTAATGAGTGTTGTTTGGACTTTGCATGAATTGACTTTCTAAATTCACTGCATGAGCTATGTCTAGCCTTGTAAGAGTCGAATACTGCAGACTACCAACAATCCTTTTGTATAGTGAATCATCAACTAGATCTTCCACAGCTTCTTGTAAACCATGCTTCTGTGCTAGAGGTGTGCTTATTAGTTTAGCAAGTGCCATGCTAGTCTTGGCAAGTAATTCAGCAGCATACTTACACTAATTCAGATGAATGACTCCAGTAAAGTAGGTGACCTCAATCCCTAAGAAGAAGTGCAGAGGTCCAAGGTCCTTCATAGAAAACTCCTTACCTAGTTCATCAATGATTTCTGGAATTAGTGCAGTGTGACTCCCAATGACAATTAAATCATCAACATACAGAAGGAGCAGGACTGTGCCTCTTTTACAATGCATCACAAAGAGTGAGGAGTCTTCCTTCCTGCACCTAAACCCAAGGTGGATAAAGTGTAAACTAAACCTGTCAAACCAGTCTCTAGGTTCATGCTTAACGCCATACAATGGTTTCTTTATAAGGCACACACTGTTAGGATGTCTAGGATCTTTAAATCCTGGTGACTGACTCATGTACACCTCCTCTTGTAGATGTCTATGCAGAAATGCATTCTATACATCTAGTTTCCTGATACACTAGTGGAGACTCACAACTACTGAGAGAACTACTCTTATAGTGGTTGCTTTAGCAATTGGACTGAAGGTTTCTTCAAAGTCTACTCTTTCAAGTTGTGAATACCCTTTGGCAACTAGTCTTGCCTTGTACCTGTCAATGGATCCATCAGCCTTTAACTTGGTTTTAAACACCCACATAGATCTAACTTTATTCATACCAGGTGCCTTAGGCACCAGTATCCATGTCTTGTTTTGGTGAAGTGCATTTATCTCCTCTTGCATAGCTGCAAGCCATTCTGGTGAGTTAAGTGCCTCATTTATGGTTTTGTGCATTTGATGTGTGCTCTGTTGGTTTTGCATTATCAGTTGGTATAGCTTGTGTTAGTATAGCTTGTGTATCCTGATTAGGTTCAGTATTGAACCAATAAGACAAGTCAACTTCAATTTGAATTCCATATGGATCATAAACTGAAAACACATTAGAGTCAGAAGGTGCATTGTCTTGAGCTGAGCTGTTTGGTTCATCACTATCAATAGTGATCCAAGGAAAGCTAGGATTTGCTGCAGTCATGTGATGATGTGCTCCTACATGAACTGCTACTAAAGGAGATTAAGTAGGCTCAGCATTGTGATCAGTTGTAGGTGTAGGCTCAACAGCATGCTCGGTATTGTGATCAAGAGCATCAACAGAAGCATCAACCAGAGACTCAGGTGTGAACCGATCACTTAGTGATGGTGTATTCACATCAACTGCAAGATGATCACCTACACCAGTTAATGGTGATTCATTCAACACTTCCCCTGAATTAGAAGAGTGCACATCTGAGTAGGGGGTATCCTACAACCTGGAGAAGAACTCATAGAAGGTAGCAGTGTAAGTAGAATCACTTGAATTATCTAGTGGAGCATATGGTTGCACATAAGGCAATGTGTTCTCATCAAAGATCACATATCTTGAGACAAACACTCTCCTGGTAGGTGGGTGATAGCACTTATAGCCTTTGTGAAGGCTACTATATCCAATAAACACACAAGGATAGGTCTTTGGAGAAAATTTTATTTTTCCTTTCAAGTAAGGAAAACACATGAAATCAAAGACCTTAAGACAATTATAATCCATATGCTCTCCAAAGAGCTTAAAAATGGAGTTACAATTTGTAACACTGATGAAGGCATTCTGTTAATTAAGAATACAAGTGTCAAGAAAGCTTATACCCAAAGAAACTGTAGCAACTTTGCATGAAACAACAAAGTCAAACCAGTTTCTACTATATGTCTGTGTTTCCTCTCAGATACTCCATTCTGCTCAGGTGTTTGAGGGCACGATATATGTCTAACAATACCAAAGTTATCTAGATGTTAAAAAAATGCAGTGCTATTAAATTCACCACATACATCACACTGAAAAATCTTAATAGTCTTTGTGAATTGTTTCTCGTCCATCTTTTGAAACTTAACAAAAATATCATAGAATTCAAATTTTCTTATTAGTGGATAGAGCCAAGTATATCTTGTATAGCCATCAACAAACACTACATAGTATTTCATGTGTTGTGATGATTCAACAGGTGCTAGACCCCAAAGATCACAGTGAATATTAAGCAAAGGCTCTTTTTCAATCCTATTTCTCAATTCAAATGGAAGCTTACATCCTTTTCCTAACTGACAAATAACACAAACAGTAGACACCCCTACTTTATTCCAGTACTTGACATCAATACACTTGTTACTACTAAGAATCTTAAAAAACTTTAAGCTAGGGTGGCCTAATCTAGCATGCCAGATATTGTCTGTATTCTTCCACTCCTTCGATGTAGATAAGGCATAAAAGTTATTGTCCTCCAGTGCATATAGATCATTCTTCTTAGATCCTTGGCCGGAAGTCTCCATGATCTCTTGTCCGTTACAACAAAATCAGATTCATCAAACTCAAGTGTACAAGAATTGTCCTTAGCAAGCTTACTAACTGAAAGCAGTTTTTTTTAATCTTAGAAACAACAATGATTTCCTTTACGTCCAGATTTTGATGTATTGTCAATATGTGTGATGTCAAGTTTAGAGCCATCCCCAACTATTATCTTATCAGAACCATTATAAGGTTGAAGGTTTGATAGATTACCTGTTGAATTGGTTATGTGACTGCTTGCACCAGAGTCAACATAAATAGCTTCATCTTCAACATGTATGTTCTGTAGATTAACAGCAGAAAAAGCTTGTGGCAGATCCTCTGTAGCCTGGTAGGAATAGTCCTATCTCTAGAAGAATTTTAAGGTTGTGTGGTTGTTTCTTCCACATATTTGGCAATTTTTCTTGACCTTTTGTTGACTTGAATTTGCAGTGTTCTGAGTAGCTTGATTAATCTGATTGCTACCTTGTCCTGCAGGTCTAATAGACCGTTTGGCCAAGCTTCTAAAATCAGCTTATTTTGAGAAGTACTTTTCTTAAAAGTACTTTTAAAAAGTGCTTTTGGTGAGAAGTACTTTGAGTTTGGCTAATTAATTTGAAAAGTACTTTTAAGCAGTAATTAGTGTTTGGCCCAGCTTTTGAAAACTGCTTCTAAGTGTATTTTTCTCAAAAGTGCTTCTCAGAAAAGTGCTTTTGGAGAGAAGCTACTTTTTTTTGCTTCTCCTCAAAAACTCTTTTTTCCTTCCAAAAGCTTGGCCAAACACCTCAATTTCTGGCCAAAAGTGCTTTTGGCCCAAAAAAAAGCTTGGCCAAACAGGCTACAAAACCTCTTCCTCTTGAGGAGAAGTTTGAGTTTCCTCTTCTGTTAAAGTAACCACCACAACCTCTTCCTCTTTGAGCAGCAAAGGCCATATTGTAGCCTTGTTGAGCCGCTTATTCTTCATCTTCTCTCATGTCAAATCCTCTAAGAGCATTGACAAACTGGTTTAGGATAAGATATGGAGCCTTTCCCAGCTAAGGGTGGCAGATGGGCCGGGCCTGGCCCGGGCCCGTGGGCCGGCCTGTGGGGGGCCCGGGCTTGGGGGGCTTTAGGCCCGTGGGGGGGCCGGGTCTATGTCTTGGGCCTGTGAGCCCGAGCCCGCCAGGCGGGCCTGGGCCGGGCCCAACGGTCATATTTTTTTTAAAAAAATTAAAATTAAAATTAAAAATGGCCAACGGCCATATTTGTAAACTAGCCGTTTGGGAATTTAAAAAATAGCCAAATGGCCCCCAAACTTTGTTTTAACCCCAAACTTTTTATAATTACACTTTTCCCCTTTTTTCAACTATAAATACCCCCTCATTCTTTCATTTTTACTCACAAAATCATCAATCTCTCTCTAATTTTCTTCTATTATTGCTTACTTTATTATTGCAAATTGTGAAAAATTGTGAAGTTGGTGAATTGAAGTATTCAAAGTCTTCAAGTCTTCAACATTATACAATTTTCAAGAAGTTGTTCGTCAATTCGGTAAACTCGTTCCAACTCTTAAGTTTTAATATTATAGTTTTGTTTGTTTAATTTATTTTCCTTATAATTAATATGGACTTTTCTTTGAAAAACATGTTTGGTGGTAAGGGTAAAAGTAAATCTAAAATTGGTGAATCTAGTAAGCAAGCTACTACTACTCCCCCGGCTCCCCGACGTAGATCTATTACCCGTCCTCCCCCACCTATTATTCTTGATAGTGATAACCCTTGTTTTCAATTTACTGATAGTCAGTTTATACATGATCTTACACCAGCTTCACAATTAAATGATGAATATATGAATACTCTTTAGGGTAATACAATTATCGATGAAAATTATGAGGAAAATGATGATTTAGATGAAACTCAACTCGATTTAGATGATACACCTACTAGTCCTTTTGTTAACCAAACTAATAATAATCCAAATGATGCCCCGCTAGGTGGAATTACTTGTATGAAAGTTTAGTTGTTGCATATGAGTATAGAAACCCA
>ML294126.1:0-12051 GCA_005239495.1 Nicotiana undulata
GATTTTCCGATTTCTCTCTAAAACAACTCTTCGTTTTCAACTAGGGTTTCATGACCCCGTTTTTAAATGAATTCCCATGATTTTTTAGTATTATCCTAGGGTCTCTACTCTGTTTTAGTGATTAATTTAAGCTTCTCTCCTTTATCTGGATCGTTGTGATGAAATCCCTAATTTTAAACCTAAACCCTAAGTTCCTGATTTGTCTTTGAATATGTGTTTGCGTTTCATGAGCTTTGTGATTCACTGACATTTTACCCTATGATATTCATCTATGTCTTTGATTTCTCTTTCTTTCCCATTTATCTCACTATTTACCCTATAAATTCATGTGAATCCCTAATTTCATATGTTTTCACTACTAGGGTTTCTAACTTCTTGCCTGTTATTTATTCAATTCATGTTAATCTCCTTTAATTGATGTTATTCCTGTTCGAATCCCTGATTCTCTGTAATTTTATTTTGATTAGGGTTCCTGATTTATTTGAATCCCTGATTCCTTGTGATTTGAAAACCTTACTGATTTTTTATGGGATATTTTTACTAATTTCCGACCTTAGTTTATTTCTCACCTTGTTACATGATTAATTTGCTGTTAATTGATTCCTATTCCCTTAATTAGAATCTGGTGAATCTAGCCTTTATTGTATGCTTGTACTGGGTTGAAATTGTTTCCTTATATGTTATATGCATGTCACATACGGGAACTTTCCTTATTTTCTATTTGCCTACTAACCGTTTGAACTTAACCCCTTCAATTAAGGGATACTTATGCCGATTTTACACTATTTTGGATATTCCTCTAAGTTACATATGGTGCCTTTCCTTATTTGTTGTCTGATAATACCGTTTGAACTTGATTCTTCAATTAAGGGACACCTACACTGATTATGTACTGATTGATACTCAATCCCTTAAATTATTGGTTAATTTTAATTCTTACCTTATTTGCTACTTTTTTTCAAAACTATATATATATATATATATATATATATATATATATATATATATATATATATATATATATATGCATGCTCTTCTCTCATTAGAGGACACGAACTAATCTGTTCAACTCTCCATCTCACAACTAAAAACTCTCTGCTCTTTCTCTTTTCTGTACTACTTGCTATTCTCCTAAGTCAACCGGCAGCAAGCCAGGGCTAACTATTGTGCATCTTCTACTTCCAGTTTGTGTTACTGCTTTCTTCACTTACTGGTATGTTCTAATTCAGATTTCAGTTCTCAAACCAACATGTTTCTACTACTGTTGCAATTCATTATGTTTACAATTTGCTTTTACTTATTATTTTGTTGATTCAACATGTAACTAAGATCATGAACCCCATATACATGTTAAGCTATGCTTTATTTTTCATGACCAACATGTCTCTGTATACTTAATACATGTTTCTTATGTGAATCCCCATGCCTGTGTTTGGTACATTGTTTTGATTAGAGTCTCAACTATTTGGTACTGTTATGATGGTCTAATCCTATACCCCATTGTATTCCCAATTCCCTGAACCCCTTAGGATCTCTGATTGTTTATGCATATTCCTACTTGTTACATGTTTAGTACTCTGTACCTATGTGTCCCTCAATTCCCCTTACCCCTGGTTGTGATTGATTGACTATTATGAGTTCTTTGTGTACTTGTTGGGTGTTTCTGCTCTTTCTGTCTGTTTCAGTGGTTAAACTTTTATTATGAGAAAGCTATTTTGATAAAGTCTCTGTTCCAAAACTATTTTTCTACTCAAAGTTTTCAAACTATTATGAGCACGTGATTTTTAACCGAATAATGATACTCCTACAAAAGTCACAAAATATACTTGTTTTAGTTTATTTTAATTTTTATAGAATTTTTAGGAATATCTGTTGAACTGTCTGCATTCAGTGGAATTTTAATGATTTTAAAATCACGGAAAGTACCCTTAAAATATTTAAATTTCACGCATTGAATTTTAGTTCGTTGCTTGTATTTCCGGGTTCATCAAATGAAAATCACAAAAAATATGGGTCATTTTCGTATTTAATTTTGGTTCTAATTGCAAATTAGTAATTCTTCTTCCATTAATTCTAGGTCAATTAGTTAGTTTAATATTAGAAACAGATAACTATTTTTATTTTACATATTAGATTTTATTTAGGAGTTAACTTAGGTTTTAATCTAATTTTATATAAGTTAAGAAAAAGAAGAAAAGAAAATAAAATAAAAGAAAAAGATGAAATATGGTTTGTGTAACGACCCGATCGGTCATTTTGCGTATTAGGACCCCGTTCCCCTAAATGAGACTCCCCATAGAGGCTTATTGTGATTTGTGACTTGCGGGGATGGGTGGTTCGGGATTTGGAAGTGTTTAGAGTGCTATAGGAACACTTGGTTCCTTAAGATAGGCCTTTTTGTCCAAGTTTGACTTCGGTCAACATTTTTAGCAAACGACCTCGGAATCGAGTTCCGACAGTTCCAGTAGCTTCGGGACGGGTTTTCGATGACCCGGGAGCATTTCGGCGCCCAATATAGAAATAAGAATTTTCTTAAGTATGAAATTTTGTTTGGAACGTGATTTTATGTTATCGAGGTCCGAATGGAATTCCGAGATCGGGAATAGTTCTGTTATGTCATTTATGACTTGCCTGTAAAATTTGGTGTCAATCCTAGTGGTATAGGTCAGTTCGGCGCATTGAAAGCGAATTCTAGAACTTAAAGTTCAAAGTTTGATTCAATTTGGTTTTGGGGTCGAATTCTTAGTTTTCGTTGTTGTTTTTCACATTCTGAAAATTTGAGCGAGTCCGTATCATGAATACAGACTTGCCAGTGCCTTTGGACGGGGCTCGGGTGAGTTTCGAACTCCTCGGAGCTAATTGCAAAACACCAGATTTTTCCTGTCTGGTTTCCTTCTGTGCGATCGCAGGTGAGCTAATGCGATCGCATAGGAGGAATTGGCAGGGGGAGAAAATGACCTGTGCGATCGCACAGGTCTGTCCGCGTTCGCACTGGGTTGAGCTGTGGCCTAGCCCAGCTGATTTTGTTTCTCTCTGCGATCATCCCCCACCCCCGCGATCGCATAGGCCTAGCCAGCTAGCCTTCCGCGATCGCATTTCCCCCTCCACGGTCGCACATTGGACCTTCAGGGGTCCTGGCCATTTGGCTTGTGCGATTGCACTGCCCCAGCTGCGATCGCACACAAAGGGTAACTGGGCAGTGTTAGTTTAAACACGGGAATTTCCCATTTCCTCCATTTCTTTCCTCCATTAGAGACCTTGAGAGCTTGGGAAAATTGCTCCACGACCTATCTTCTGAAAAGGTAAGTTAATTCCACCCTAAAGTTAGTTTTAATTCATGAATTACTAGTTAAATTTACTACTAAATTAGTGGAAAACCAAGATTTGGGTAGTAACTTAGGGTTCTTGAGGAATTTGATGAATTACTCATTTATTTCTATGAATTCAAGTAGAAATCGTATATTAACAATTATTAGGCTATGAGTGAGTGATTCCTTCGAGAATTTTTAGAATTCGAGCGTGCGGGCCCGGGGTTGAATTTTGGGAATTCTTCAAGAATGTTGAAATTATTGAATAAATAGGATAATTTCCCTACTTTGAGCATGAATTGATATAATTCTATAATATTTGGCTAGTTACGAGTCCTCTGGTGTAGAGTTCAGAGTTTCGGGCGCATTCTTGGTCCGAGAGGTAGATTCGACACGAGGTGAGTCTCCTTTCTAACCTCGTAAGAGGGAATTGTCCCCATAGGTGTTCTATATGTTGTGTTTAACTGTTTGGGGGCTACGTGCGTACAAAGGGACGAGTGTCCACACGTAGCGACTATTATGTCATGTCGGGTAGCTTTAGGGCTCACAAGCATGCTTTTATGTGCCTTATATGTATCTTTAGGCGTACTTTGAGTTGCTTATTACTCTTGAACTAACATGAAAATGGTGGAAGGTTGCATCCGAATTCCCAGCTAGTTAATCCCTGTCACAAGTGTAGTCTCTACTGAGCTTATTGATAAATTCGGTATATGTATATATATATATATATATATATATATATATATATATTTGTGTGTGTGTGTGTGTGTGTGTGTCAGCACCCGCGTCACAGGCATGATTCGCGAGCGGGGGAAGCTTTATGATAATTCGGTATAATGTGTTAGCACTCGAGTCGCAGATATGATTCGCGAGCGGGGGAAGCTTTATGATAATTCATTATAAATATACTAGCACCCGAGTCATAGGTATAATTCGCGAGCGGGGGAAGCTTTACGACCAAACAGTAGTTAGATGTCTCCCTTACGACTCCGGCCGGTTGTCTTACTCCTGTGTGCGCATGACTATTTGGTATTGTTTCATGGATATTGGCTTGACAGATATTTGGGGGAAAGGACAATAGGCATTGTTATTTATTTTCAGTAGTTACCTGGATCTCTGTCCTTAATACGCATTTGCTGTCATTGTCTTATATGCCTACTGTATTTCGTTATATCCTGTCATATATTATACTTTTGGACCTTAGTGAGTGTCAAGTCGACCTCTCGTCACTACTTCTTCGAGATTAGACGGGATACTTACTGGGTACATATTTATTTATGTACTCATGCTGCACTTCTGTACTTAACTGTATAGGTTCTGAGGCTGATACATCTGGTTATCAGACCGGAGCTACATATTGACTGTAGCGGACCTGACTTCACGGTGAGCTGCTTCTCCTGGCAATCATCAGGCAGCACCATGGAGTTTCTTTTGCTTACGTTCCCGTCTATTTATTTCAGACAGTGGGATTGTATATTCTATCTTTTGTATATCCAGTTAGTATGCCCGTGATACTCGTGACACTATTTCCTGGCACTGTCACGACCCAAAATCCATGAGGTCGTGATGGCGTCGGACACCACTATCGGGCAAGCCAATCCTTAATTAATAGAAGTAAATTTCCTGTTTTAGCACTTTCGAAATCGTTACTTTTTATTTTTATAAATAACATCTATATAGAAATCCATTTCGTAGGAAAAGCAACAGTTCATTTATGTAAAAACAAAACCCAAATACATATATCCCAGAACCCGGTGTCACAAGTGCATGATCATATTCAAAAAGTTTATACAATTACTACAAAGCTTGTCCGAAATACAGATTGGACAAGTAATTTAGAAATAAAATACAGTACATAGAGGGTGACTCTGTCGGCTGCGGGTCGTCTCTGAGTAATGCAGATCGCCTAAGTCTCCAAGTCAGCCATATTGCTATGATAGTACCTGTGCAACAAAAAATGCACAGCAAGTGTAGTATGAGTACGAAAACAACGTGTACTCAGTAAGTATCCCGCCTAACCTCAGAGAGGTAGTGACGAGTGGTCGACTTGACATTTGCTAATAGTCAGTCTAGTATAATTTCAGTGAGACACCGAGCATGGATATCATAGACATATTTAACAATGACCAGGGAATAAGAAATATCAATTTGAATCATATTTAGCACCGTAAACTTTCGTCATTTCAGTTTGGCAATTAGATAATAATCAGGAGTAAGAAGCATAAACTTACTTCACATTCATACATATCAATTCTTATTCTTTTTGATTGGCAAGTTCCTAACTCTTTATACTAATAAACAAGTACAAATCATAGAAAGTATGTAGCATTTATCATATGCAAACAACTGTCGAGGGTCGAACGACGTGGACCAACATTAATAAACTGTGCACTGCCGAGTGTCGAACGACTCAAACCATAGATGCATCTATTTCCCCGCTCGCGAATCGATCATGCGACGCGGTCAACATAATAACAATACGGCTAGCCTGCTTGCGAATCATACATGCGACTCAGGTGCTCATATGTACACGTATTCACATAAAATATCCATATTTTATTCAAGAAAATAGTTTCTCATAGAAGTGAAAAAAAATTCCCTTTAGTTAAACATGAAGATAGTATTTAGAATATTTTTCGGGAAATTCGTTTGCCAAGTTGTAACAATATTCAATAAAATAACCTTGCCAGGAACACAATAATCCACGGGAAAATCCATCCTCTTTCCAAATAATTAAGAAGAGTACCCCCTAACCGTTTTAGGAAAATAAATTACCAACTGCATAGCATTATCAGCCTAAAATTATGATAGGATCACATGTACAACACATAAGGCATGATAGTGGGTCCTAGACTACCCGGACATGGCATAACAGTAGCTACGCACGGACTCTCGTCACCTCGTGTGTACGTAGCCCCCGCAAATAATAAAATATATTCATTTAGTTCACCTATGGGGACAATTCCCCCTCACAAAGTTAGAAAGGAGACTTACCCTGCTCCGAAATTCCATAAACGGCCTCCAAGTTTTCCCGACGACTCCAATTGATGCGCAAGGCTCCAAATCTACCCAAACGATGATAAACCAATGAAAATATACCCAACTGTTTGCTAAAAATTCAGATTATATAATTTTCCAACTTCGCTAAGTGAATTGACCAAAATGCCCTTGGGCCCATGTGCCCGGATTCCGAAGTTTCTCGAAGGTAAACTCTACCCATAGCCTTACTAGCTCAAATATATAATTTACTCCTAATTTCATGCTCAAATTCGTGGTAAAAATCCAAAAATACGAGTTCTAGGTTTTCTTCAAAATTTCCAAATTTTCCCACAAATTTTCATGTTCAATCCATGTAATAATCTTGTATTTAACTTAGAAACATGAAGGAGTTACTCACACTGTGATTCATGACGAAAATCCTCTCTTGAAGCTCCTCCAAAATCGCCCAAACCAAAGAAGAAATGAAGAAATGACCAACCATTCTCGGTTTTTAAAACAATCTGCCCAGGTCGTTTTCCGCACCTGCGGTCTTCTGCTCGCACCTGCGCTTTCGTAGGTGCGCTCAATCTCCCGCACATGTGGCTTCCTCGACTCCAGCCAACCTTCGCACCTGCGATCCAAACGTCGCACATACGTCTTCGTAGGTGCAGAAATTCCCTCGCACCTGCGGTTCCAGCCTAGCCCAGCCACCTTCGCTCCTGCGGCACCAAGGCCGCTCCTGCGGCACCAAGGACGCTCCTGCGGCCAAAGCCTCGCAGGTGCGGTCACACCAGATGACAGCAATTTCAGCTCCTCTTCAACCTAAATTTTTATCCGTTAACCACCCGGAATCCACCTGAGGCCCCCGGGACCCCGTCCAATCACACGACTCAGTCCCATAACATCCCACAAACTTGCTCGAAGCTTTAAATCACATCAATCAACGCCGAAATCACGAATCACAGTAAAATTCAATTTTATGAACTTTTAAATTTCAAACTTTCACATCCGATGCCGAAATATATCAAATCACATCCGATTGATCCCAAACTTTGCAAACAAGTCATATTCGACATTACGGACTCGCTCCAACTTTCGGAATCGCATTCCGACCCTGATATCAAAATTTCCACTTCTGGTCGAATTTCTCAAAAACCTTCAAATTTCTATCTTTAGCCAAATATCTTCAAAATAACCTACGGACATTCGAATTCACTTCCGATCGCGATTCTAACTCCAAAATCACCATACGAAGCTATTCCCAGACTCGGAACCCCGAGAGGACATCTATAACACTGAGATGTCTTACAACCCAAATTTATGAAATCTTTCCAAAATGCTATCTTCCATAAGATACGCCGAAACATTCCCCGGTCATCCAAAACCCGATCCGGACATACGCCCAAGTACGAATTCATCATACGAACCTGTTGGAACCTTCGGATCCCGATTCCAAGGTTGTTTACTCCTAATTCCAATCTTACTCAATTTCTTTAACTTAAGGCTTCCGAAATAAGAATTTTCCTTTCAATTCAACTCCGAACTTCTCGAATTTCAACTCCGACCATACGCACAAGTCTTAATACCTGAAATGAAGTTGATCATGACTTCCAACCACTGATCGACGTGTTAGAGCCCAAAACGACTGATCGGGTCGTTACAGGCACACGCGTAGTATTTGTGTAGATTATGTCCGTACATATATGCATATTTTGGACTCACACCTCATTATGACTGCTTTTGTTTAAAACTGGTTGATTACCCCTAATCGGTTAATAATCCAAGCTTTGTAACTTAGTATATATATTGATATGTTTAAGGCAAATGAGAAGGAACCGTAGTAGTTTAAATGTTGGCTTGCCTGACACCGCTGTTGGGTGCCATCACGACCTGAGTTAGGATTTTGGGTCGTGATAGTTTGGACCCAAAATTGGGCCAAAACTAGTCCCTGGGCAAAAATTTCCCTCCCCAAAACCAACCAGCCCACTCCCTGCCCGGTCCAAGCCCTCCTCTTCACCCCCAAAATGGCGTCGTTTTGCCATTTAAATCCCAACCGTTGATCTTCAATGATCCAACGGTTGGGAACTAAACGCCCCACCCCTTATAAGTGTTGGAAGAACCCCCCTCCCCCAGTTCGTCTCTCTCGGTCCCCTCTCACCTGCCACCGTCCACCACTGCCGGCCGCCGCCGGAAATTGCCCCACGGCGGCGGCACACCTTTAATCACCCCCAAATTTACACCATACAACCACCAAGCCATCTTAAACCCTATCCCCTTACCAATTTCCCCAAATTCTCTACTCATTTCATCTAATTTTAAATCTAAGATCCGAGAAACCAAGTTGTCCTCATTTGCCGACTCGATTTGATTTAAACCTTACGCTAATCGATTGATTTTAACGAGAGCAATCGATTGGCGTTGGTTTTATATCATTTCGAGTTTGCCGGACTTGGACCAGTCGCCGGATTCCGGCCACTTCGCCGTCGACAGTCCAATTGTTGTCCTTCGTCAAGTCGTCTCGATTCGTCGACTCACCCCAGTTAAAACAAGTATCTCTCCTCCTTTTTCTTGTTCCTTTCTCTTTTGTCACTGTTTCTACCCGTTTATATCAATTACTTGTTTCTGTTTTCTTTTTCTTTTATTTCCTTTGTTCAAATTAAGTTATGATTTGTTGCCATAATTAATTGTTTGAGAGCTGGTTTAGGGTCAATCATAGCATAGTCGTTTTAGTTTGTATTTATTTTTTGACTAAATATCTAAATAAGTGTCAGAGGACGTTAATTGATCAAGCATGATTGAAGGTTGTTTGTTAATTATAGATTAGTTTCATGTTTAGTTGATGATGGAAAGTTACTGAAATTTGTGGAGTTTTAGTTCTAGGCAAAAGATTTCAGGGTTTTGAAGTGCAATAGACAGAACTTAAGGACTTAAATGGAAAGTAAGAAAATAAAAATAATTTTCAGATAAATATTAAGAAGCTTCTAGACTTGGACAGCTGTGAGAATTTCAGTTACGAAAGATTTCCTTTATCCCTAAAATTTAGGGAAGGCACATGGGAAAAGGGTGGAGGATATTTTTTTCATATATAAAGAGAATCCTCACACAAAAAGGGGGACGGAAAAAATCACACTAAATTTCCTTTTTCTTCTCTCTTGGTAACACTGCCTTAGGACGAAATTTTTCATCCAAGCTTTTGCAAGCCTTTTCCAATTCTGATTTTTTTTATAAAAAAAAAAAGGTTCTTCAAGTTTGTTTTCTGGGTTAACATTTGTATATTTGAAGCTGATTTGGATCTGAAATTAGTTTTGGGATTTGCTGTGATTTCTTTGTTGACTATCATGTTATATTGTGTTGTTTAGCTGCTGAATCCGAAGATATTTCTCTTTATGTTGTTCCTTTGCAGTAATCAGGTACACATCTTTATATGTAAGTAGCAAATGGAATGCAATATGATGGAGCTACAAATATGCTGAAAGTCAATGAATCTCCTTATTTTGAGTTTCATTTTTAAACATTCAATTCCTTTTCTGAATTTTAGTTGTTCCTATGGAGATGTTTAGTATTGAACCTTCAATGTTTCACCTTCAGATATTGAATTTGCTGTAGTTAGTTTCCCATCTATCATAAATGTGGTAGTTATTTGTAGAATTAGATATTTTCATTTGGGTTTGGATTGTTAGCTGGTATTACACTTGGAATAATTTCATTTTTGGTAGTAAGAGAATTGTCAAAATCTAATTTAGTGATACCGCGTGGTTTGAATATTCAATCAAGGTTAATGAATAGATCCGGTTGTAAATGGGGCGTTCTATTATAATTTGTTATGAAGGTATGAAACCTTCTACTTTGTTTATGATAAAATCAAACCGGATTATCTCTTATGTTTCTGAAGTTATTCTAAGCCCATGAAATTTAAAATGAACATTAATCTATATGTGTGATGACCAGAGGGGTCATTTTATAAAATTAGATTCGTTCCATGCAAAATAACCATAAAAAGACTAAAATGAAATACCTCGATTTTCGTGCGCAGACCGAACATGAAACCGGAAAGCTTTTATGTGAAAATATGAGAAATAATGATGTTTAGAATTTAAATTTGATAAAAATTGACTTTGGTCAATATTTTAAGTAAACGGACCTGGATCCATGTTTCGACAATCCCGGGAGGTCCGCAGTAAAATATGGGACTCGGGCGTATGCCCGGAAATGAATTCCGAGGTCCCAAGCCTTAGAAATCAATTTTTGAAAGGAATTGTTTTGCTGAAATGTTCATGAATAAAAGAAATGAAATAATGCTAAAATTCATTGGTATCGGGTCCGTATTTTGGTTTCGGATCCCGGTACAGCTTTGTTATGATATTTAAAGGTTAACTGTGAAATTTGGTGAAAAACGGAGTTCGTTTGACGTGATTCGGACATCCGGTTGAGAAATTATGAACCTTAAGAGTTTTGATGAAAATGATGAGTTTTGAGGTTTAATTCATATATTTACATGTTACTCTCATGATTTTATCGCACGAGCAAGTCCGTATGATATTTTTAGACTTGCGTGCATGATTTGTTTGGAGCCTAGAGGGCTCGGGTGAGTTTCGGATAGGCCACATAATGTTTTTAGACTTAAAACCTCTACTGGTTTTTGCAGTATCTGGTCTGTAACTTTTTGTTCATTGCGTTAGCACCCCAATGAATGCGAACGCATAGTCTAAGCACAGTGGGGGTCCCTTTTTGTACTGTGCGAACGCAACCTCAAGGGTGCGATCGCGAAGGCTAATGTTGGCTAAGCTATGCGAACGTGTTCCCTGTATGTGAACGCATAAGGCAATTGGGCCTGGGGGAGGGGGAATCCAACTCCTCTATGAGAACGCATTGTCCATCATGCGAACGCGGAGGCCCACAAGCTTAAGCTCCATGAACGCATCACCTCACCTGCGAACGCGTAGGCCATTTGACCTGGGCCTTACGCGAACACGATCTGTTGAGTGCGAACGCACAGATCAGGTGGCCCAGCAGTATAAATATCATTTAAAAACCAGGCAGAACCCTTTCTTCTTCAATTTTTTGAGGTTCCAGCCCTAAAAACAAGTTTTCTTCAACAATATTCATCCCCAATTCATAGGTAATCAATTCCAAACCTTGTTCTTTCAATTCCTTACTATTTTGCTTCACTTTTAAAGCAAAAACAAAGAATTTTCATGGTAAAAATCTAGGATTTGGGTAGAATTAGGGAGTTCTGTAAAAATCAAATTTTTATATCAAATTAAGGTCGGATTTCAAAACCAATAGCATATTTGGGTTCGTGGGTGAATGGGTAATCGTAAATTGGTCCGAACCCCGAGTTTAGACCAAGCGGGCCCAGGGTCGGGTTTTTACTTTTTTTGAGAAAACTTAGGAAAAATTATATTTTTCAATAAAGTTAGTTCCTTTAGCATTAGTTAATGATATTAAGTTAATTTTGATTAGATTCGAGCAAGTTAGAGGTGAATTCAAAAGGAAAAGCTATAATTGAGCAGTGAGTGGCCTGCGGAATTGAGGTAAGTGTTCGGCCTAACTTTAGCTTGAGGAAATAGGACTCCCCACTTGTTTTATACGTGAATTTCATGGGTGTGGTGTATAGGTGTGGTGACGAGTATCTTTGCACCACCCAAATTATTTGTTAAACATGATCCCCTGTCTCGTTCCCCACTTATTTGATTATTGTCTTAACTGTTACATGTTCATTATTGTTTCTATGACTATTTGGCCTTGTTGAATTGTTGTTAGT
>ML294126.1:20065-31485 GCA_005239495.1 Nicotiana undulata
CATTGCATTGTGAGGAAGAGAGTAAAAGCACGAAGGGTGATGCCGTGCCATTGTTTACATTTTTGGTACTTATACTTGTTTCGTTGGCTATTGTGTTAGATTGCCTCCCTTGTTTACTTCTATCTGTCAATTTGACTGCTTCATTTCACTTGTTTCCCCTTTATTGTTTCCGTATCCCTTACTTGTTTGTTTATCTCTTGCCGTGTATTATCCATGTTACCTGCTATAGAATAGGACAAGTTATCGTTATTGTCAAGTCTAGCCCCGTCACTACTTCGGCCGAGGTTAGGCTCGACACTTACTCAGTACATGGGGTCGGTTGTACTGATGCTACACTGAACTTCTTAATGTTGTGCAGATCCCGCATCCGAACCCAGTGGACCGCATTGAGGCAGTCACCTTCAGTCCACCTAGAGCTTCAAGGTATACCCACTGGCGTTCGTGGGCCTTGGTGTCTCTCCTGCATTTGGATTCCTTATTGTCTTCCTTTTTCCTCCTAGTTTCAAGACAATTGTATATTTCCCTTCAGACTCTGTATTTAGCACTCAATTTAGATAGTTCGTGAGGTTGTGACACCCCGGTTTTGGGATTATGCGATGTTGTTATCTTTACTATGTCATTACGCATTCTCAGAGTATTGTTACATTTCCGCTGTTAAAGTTATAGAGTATGTTAGTTATTTCAGTTCAGATTTGAAGGATATCAATCTTACTACTGTTGAATTGATTTGAAAATATTAATGTGTAGTATAGGTTGGCTTGTCTAGCGGGTTCAACGTTAGACGCAATCACGGTCTGAAAGGTGGGATTTCGGGTCGTGACACTTACTTTGGCCATCTGATATCGGCCATAGGCAAGTCTTTCAACGAGGTAGTAAAGATGGGTGGTATGGTGGAAGAAGGGCTTAAATCAAGCAAAATCATGAGCTACTCGGCCATCAAAGCAACCACTCAAGCCATTCAGAATGGTACCGGGGAGTGATTGGAAAGAAGAAGAAAGAAGATATGGAAACAGTTGATTCAGGATCATGGTTTGGACCGAGGGGCCTGTCACCCCATTATACCCAGCCTCGACCCCATCACCGAGCTTACCCCCAAACTCCATATAATCCACCCCAACATTACTTCCCATCACCAGACCCTCAAATTTCTGTCCACCATGCCCAGTCATATACTCAACCTCCTTCCTATTCACAATGGCATGCCCCAGCCCCACAGAACATCTACCCAGCTCCACAAAACGTTTACCCACCCCCACGAGCCTACCGAAACCCTGTTGGTCCAGGTTTCCGGTCCAAACCAGTGTTCAAAAATGAGAGGTTGCAGTGGAAGAAAACTTTTAGTCTGTTAGGGGAGTCTTATACCAGTTTATTCCGAAGATTGAGGCAAATGGATGTGCTGAGGACAATTGAGTCGAAATTGCCAAACCCTCCTTCAAAGAATATTGATTACTCCTTGAGTTGTGCCTATTTTTCTAGTACTCCGGGACATGATACGGAGAAGTTCTGGCACCTGAAAAATGCCATCCAGGAGCTCATCGACACAAACCAGATTGTTGTCCAAACCCCGGAGGCACCCAACATCAATCATAACCCATTGCCAACCCATGATGAAACAAACATGATCGAGATAGTACATAAAAAGTGGGAACCCAAGAAGCCGTCACAATCCGTCATGATGATTCGGTCTAGTGAGGTCAAGCCAGTCAAAAAACCAACGGCTGAAGGATCAGTGAGCAAGTTGAGCACGACAAACGGTGAGCCGTCTATGGTAATTGAGAAAAGATCCCCAAGTAATGCTGCAGCAAAGAAAGATAAGTCAAAGGTGGTCGTGCCAGGGTTGGCGAGTAAGCCTATCATAACTGTAAAGGGTGCCCGTACGGACCCTGTCATCATCAAGCCTGTAACCCAGTTGCCAGCAGTCAACACTAAGGTTATCCCATGGAGCTACGAACGGGTGATAGTGACCTATAAGGGAAAGGAAGTGAAAGAAGAAGTCAATGAGGCCCATGGATTAACTCGTGCGGGGAGATGCTTTGCCCCGGAAGAGTTAAGGAAAGCTAAAACATCCAGAGATAACCCAGTTCTAGTAAAGAAAGCAGTCACTGAAGAAGAAGAGGAGGAGTTTTTGAGAAAAATGAAGGTACAAGATTACTCCATCGTGGAGCAGCTGAGAAAGACGCCCGCTCAGATTTCTCTGCTATCATTATTGATCCATTCAGACAAGCATCGTCGGGCCCTGACGAAAATTCTGAACGAGGCTCATGTCCCCGACAAAATCTCAGTGATTCATTTGGAAAAGATCACCAACAAAATGTTTGAGGTCAACATGATCACCTTCTCTAATGACGAGTTGCCCGTGGAAGGAACTGAACACAACAAAGCTCTCTATCTTACGGTAAAATGTGAAGATTCTGTGGTCACCAGGGTATTAGTTGACAATGACTCCAGTGCAAACATTTTCCCTCTCTCTACTCTGAACAAGTTAAAAGTTGATGATGAGAGAATTCACAAGAACATCATACACGTCCGAAGTTTTGACAGTGGAGGAAAAGAATTGGTTGGGGATATAGTGCTTGAGTTGACAATAGGACCGGTGGAGTTCACCATGGAATTCCAGGTATTTGATGTAGCCGTCTCTTACAATTTGTTGTTAGGTCGTCCATGGATACACGCCGCCAAAGCAGTCCCGTCCTCTTTGCACCAGATGGTCAAGTTTGAGTGGGACAGACAGGAGACCGTCGTGTATGGTGAGGAGAATTCGTGTGCTCACCGTGAGGCCTATGTTCTGTTTACTGAGGCCGAGGATGACAAAGAACCTTGGGTCTATCAAGTTTCTGAAATAGTGCCAATCGCGAAGGTTCCAGAAGGGAAATGTATTCCAACTCCAAAGATAGCCTCTACATCCGTCATGGTGGCCTCTGAAATGCTAAAAAATGGCTTTGTGCCAGGTAAAGGTCTGGGTGCATCCTTGCAGGGTATCGTACAGCTAGTGTCCCTTCTTGAAAATTTGGGTACGTTCAGTCTTGGATTCAAACCCACAGCGGCAGAAGTTAAAAGGGCTAAAAGGGTGAAACATAAGGCATGGGCACTTCCAAAGCCTATCCCGCGTCTCTCCAGGTCTTTTGTTAAGCCCGGAGCCAGGAAACGCCCAGTGTCAACAGCTCCAAGTCCTATGGTTGACATTGATGAGGAGTTAATTAAAAGGTTCCAGAGGTTGTTTGATGATGTGAACATGGTAGAAGTCGGAGGAGGGTCCAACAAAGCAGACGTGCAGTTCGCCAGGCCGAATGTAAAGCTTAACAATTGGAAGGCTACTCCTCTCCCTACTCGGAAGGAGTCTTGGTAGTTTGTTTTGTTTTCCTGTCTATCTAGGTTATTCCAGGGTTGTGACCCAGAATTTTATTTTTCGCTTGTTGATGTACAGACCTGTTATCCTTTATTTTCAATGAAATGCAATTTCCCTTTTTCCATCATTCATGATAGTTCTTATTTTTGTTTTCTTTTCTTCTTTGTACAGTTCTTTTTATGCTGGTTTCAATGACATGACATGCATGAGGAATATTCAGCCAAGTCTTAAAAGTCAATCTAATTCTGAAATAATAATCCAAGAAATAGAGTGTGATGATGAAACAGAATATGATGAGGATGAGGCATTTGAGGAAATTAGTAAGGAACTAAATCATTTTGAAGAAAAACCCAAGCCTAATCTGAATGAAACAGAAGCAATCAATTTAGGAGATCTAGATAATGTCAGAGGAACCAAGATAAGTGTCCATCTTGAGACAAAAATTAGGGAAGAGTTAATCAAAGCACTGTTGGAATTTAAGGATATTTTTGCATAGTCGTATGATGACATGCCAAGCTTGAGTACCGATTTGGTGTCCATAAATTGCCAATTGACCCGGCATTCCCTCCCGTCAAGCAGAAGTTAAGAAAGTTCAAAACTGACATGAGTGTGAAAATTAAGGAAGAAATCACAAAGCAGCTGGATGCAAAGGTCATTCGAGTCACGCGATATCCCACTTTGTTAGCTAATGTTGTGCCAGTTCCAAAGAACGGCAAGACCAGGGTGTGCATTGATTACCGTGATCTCAACAAAGCAAGTCCGAAGGATAATTTTCCATTGCCAAATATCCACATTCTGATTGACAACTGTGCCAAGCACGAGATCGGGTCTTTTGTGGATTGCTATGCGGGATACCACTAGATTTTGATGGATGAGAAGGATGCAGAAAAGATAGCATTCATTACACCATGGGGAACTTATTGCTACCGGGTAATGCCATTTGGTTTGAAAAGCGCTGGGGAAACTTACATGAGGGCGATGACTATTGTGTTCCATGACATGATACACAAGGAGATTGATATTTACATGGATGATGTGATCATAAAGTCAAAGCAGCAGGCCGACCACGTCGGAGATTTAAGAAAGTTTTTTCAAAGGCTCCGCAGGTACAATCTTAAGCTTAACCCGGCCAAGTGCGCATTTGGTGTTCCATCCGGAAAGCTGTTGGGATTCATAGTCAGTCGTCGAGGCATTGAGTTGGACCCGCCAAAGATCAAATCTATCCAAGAGTTTCCACCTCCAAGGAACAAGACTGAGGTGATGAGTTTTCTCGGGCGTTTAAACTACATCAGCAGGTTTATTGCTCAACTCACAAAAACTTGTGAGCCCATCTTTAAGCTGTTGAAGAAGGATGCTACGGTCAAATGGACTGATGAATCCTGGAGGCATTCGGTAAGATCAAGGGATACTTGTCAAACCCACCTATGTTGGTCCCGCCAGAACCCGGGAGGCCTTTAATTCTTTATCTGACGGTCTTGGATAAATTGTTTGGATGTGTGTTGGGTCAACATGACATCACTGGCAGGAAGGAGCAAGCCATCTATTATCTCAGCAAGAAGTTCACATCCTATGAGGTTAAGTACACTCCCCTTGAAAGGACATGTTGCTCCCTAACTTGGGAGGCACAAAAGTTGAAGCATTATATGTCGTCTTACACTACTTACCTCATTTCTCGCATGGATCCTCTAAAGTATATCTTTCAGAAACCTATGCCCACAGGAAGACTTGCGAAGTGGCAGATTTTGCTCACAGAGTTTGACATTATCTATGTGACTCGGACCGCAATGAAACCCCAAGCATTGGCCGATCATTTGGCCGAGAACCCAATCGATGAAGAGTATAAGCCATTGAAGACCTATTTTCCTGATGAAGAGGTGATGCATATTGACGATGTTGAGCAGAAAGAAAATCCCGATTGGAGACTCTTCTTTTATGGAGCCACTAACATGAAAGGTGTCGAAATAGGGGCAGTACTCATCTCGAAAACAGGGCATCACTACCCTGTTACGGCTCAGCTTTGTTTCTATTGTACCAAAAACATGGTTGAGTACGAGGCATGCATTTTGGGATTGAGGTTAGCTGTAGACATGGGAGTCCAGGAAGTTTTGGTCTTGGGAGACTCGGACCTCCTGGTGCACCAGATTCAAGGAGAATGGGAGACACGGGATATAAAGCTCATACCGTATCGACAATGTTTGCGTGATCTTTGTCAGCGGTTTATATCAATAGAGTTCAGGCATATTCCAAGGATCCATAATGAGGTTGCCGATGCTTTGGCTACCTTGGCGTCAATGTTGCACCACCCGGGCAAAGCTTATGACGACCCTCTGCATATTCAAGTTCAGGATGAGCATGCCTACTGTAATGTGGTTGAGGAAGAACTCGATGGTGAACCGTGGTTCCATGACATTAGGGAATACATCAGGATAGGGGTATATCCGGTACAAGCCACAGGTGATCAAAAGAGAACAATTCAATGTTTGGCTAGCGGATTTTTCTTGAACGGGGGGATTTTGTACAAAAGAACTCCAGATCTTGGGCTATTGAGGTGCATTGATGCTAAGCAAGCCACGACTATCATGACCGAGGTACATTCTGGAGTTTGTGGGATGCATATGAGCGGGTATGTTCTAGCAAAGAAGATTCTTCGAGCAGGGTATTATTGGCTCACCATGGAACGAGATTGCATCAGATTTGTGCGCAAGTGTCATCAATGCCGGGTACACGGAGACTTGATTCACTCTCCGCCATCCGAGTTGCACACAATGTCCGCGCTGTGGCCCTTTGTTGCTTGGGGCATGGATGTCATTGGACCAATTGAGCCCGCGGCATCAAACGGGCACATGTTCATTCTGGTGTCCATTGACTATTTCACTAAGTGGGTCGAAGCTAAAACTTTCAAATATGTGACCAAGAAGGCAGTGGTCAACTTTGTTCATTCAAATATCATTTGTCATTTCGGAATCCCAAAGATAATCATCACAGACAATGGTGCTAATCTTAACAGTCATTTGATGAAAGAAGTATGCCAACAGTTCAAGATTACGCATCGGAATTCCACTCCGTATCGCCCCAAGAAAAACGGAGCTATCGAGGCAACCAACAAGAACATAAAGAAAATACATCGAAAAATGGTGCAAGGTTCCAGGCAATGGCATGAGAAGTTGCCTTTTGCTTTGCTAGGTTATCGCACTACTGTTCCCACTTCAGTAGGTGCAACTCCTTATTTGTTGGCATATGGTACTGAAGCAGTGATACCCGCGGAAGTTGAAATTCCATCTCTTCGGATTGTTGCTGAAGTCGAAATTGATGATGATGAGTGGGTCAAAATCCGTTCGAAGCAATTAAGTCTGATTGACGAGAAAAGACTGGCAGCAGTGTGTCATGGCCAGTTGTATCAAAAGAGAATGGCAAGAGCATACAACAAAAAGGTGTGTCCCCGGAAATTTGAAGTGGGTCAGCAAGTATTAAAACGCATCCTTCCACATCAGGCTGAAACAAAAGGGAAGTTCGCCCCAAATTGGCAGGGGTCGTTCATCGTAACGCGAGTGTTGTCCAATGGTGCTTTGTATTTAATAGATATAGAAGAAAAATGTGTAGATATGGCTATCAATTCTAACGCAGTCAAAAGATATTATGTACGATTTCTTTGGTTTAAATTATGTTTGTTTGTACTTGGCATATTTTGGAGATTGGAATGACGAAGGTATTTTATTCTGCTATCTAAACACTTTACCCTTTGTTACCCCTTTGAGGCTTATTTATTTTCTTTCATACCTCTCTTTTGGAATCAGTAGAAAAGTTCAGAAACACGGACACAAAGATAAATAAAGAAGGAAAAGAAGAAAAAAAAAAGAGTGGAAAAAAAAAGAAAAAAGAAAAGTAACAACAAATCAATTCCTATGACATGAACTACGTTCGACCTGATTCCTTTTAAGGATACGTAGGCAGCCTCACGGTTCGGTCCCATCCAAATGAAAATGCAAAAGCCCCCAGGGAAAGAAACAGGGGCAGAAGTTGTGGCTATATAAAAGATCTGATTCCAAAAGTTGTAATTGTGAACCCACTAAACTTGTTTTGAGCCTTTATCCTTTCTTTCTAACCCCATCCAAAAGCCTGCATTACGGTCCAAAGAAAGACCTTCCAACCAATATTTGAGAGTGCCAAGTCAAGCGAGACAGAGGTATGATTCACACTAGAGGCAACGCTCCGTGCCGCACAAAGGAAAACAAATAAATGAGAGAGTCTTATTGGTGAAAAGCCTCACGGGCACCGTAAGGCGATGGCGAGCTGAGAGAAATTGAAAATGAGAGAGTCTTATTGGTGAAAACCTTCACGGGCACCATAAGGTGACAGTGAGTCGAGAGATGAACAAATGAGAGAGTTCTGTTGGTGAAAACCCTTCAGGGCACCGCAAATCGAACAAGGTCAATGACTTGGCGAAGAGATTGGGTTATGGAGATCCTGGACATAAGGTATGACAACTGAAAGTTGACTGGTTGAACAGGCTAGGCTGATTAATCCAAAATGCATGTCATGATCATTGGTGCTAGCCGCCTCACTCAGATAAGTCTCTTTTCCTTTCTCTCCCACAAACAGTCATCCTGTTTCCAATTTTCTTCTGTATTCCTAATTCTCAAAGTCATTTCATTTCATTTCTTTTGGGTTTATTTCTCTAAGGCTTTACCTATGTCAGCCTTGTTTAAGAAAGGAAGGAAGGATTCCAAAGCTTACTACCAACTTTCGAAATTGCACAAAGCAAAGTGCGGCAAAACATACCAGAAATAGCACAATGCTAAAATGGAAAATAAGGTGTTAGTGAAAGTTCAAGTAGTCGAGTGGTTTGTGAATGTTGTGGAAGATGCAGAGGTTCAGATGGGAAGGACAGAAATGTAAAACAACGGTTTGAGTGCAGGTCATTCATGTCTTTCAGGGTCCTGTGGTTGAGATTTAGTCAGAAAGTCAAACAAATTCTCGGCCAGTTCAAAGCAGCCAGTTAGAACAAAGCACGGCAGCGGGAAGGCCATCTTCAGCAAGAATGCCACAAACTAACCACCACATTTTTCAAACTGATAAAGTTTTCTTTGATTGAAATAGGGGAAGGAAATCTCGTTTGTTCCGTAGAAACCCTCTGTAAGGAAAGCATGTACCGGACAGGTTCGACCGTGAATTCTCAGGACCCGCCTGGATAATGGGATTTAATTTGAAGTTCTCAGGACCCTCCTGGACAATGGGACTTAGTTAAAATTCAAAACACACATGAGTAACAAGATCTAGCATAAGCTCTACTTTTAGGAAATATAGTTGGCTTTAAAGTTTTCATTCTTTAGATGAGATTCAATTTGAAATTTTCAGGACCCTCCTGGATAATGGGATTTAGTTGAAATTATTAGAGATTTTGGGCAACATGATTCGATTAACATTCACAGATGAGCCCAGATACCAAACTGGGGCAGAAAAGTTTCTTTGTTTGTCTGTTTGTTGTAATCAGGCGCCCACCTGGAGAACAAGTAAATACAGTTCGAGTTTTGGCAATCAGGCACCCACCTGGAGAACAAGGGAATACAATTCAAGTTTTGGTAATCAGGCGCCCACCTGGAGAACAAGTAAATACAGTTCGAGTTTTGGCAATCAGGCACCCACCTGGAGAACAAGGGAATACAATTCAAGTTTTGGTAATCAGGATCCCACCTGGAGAACAAGGGAATACAGTTCGAGTTTTGGTAATCAGGCGCCCACCTGGAGAACAAGGGAATACAGTTAAATTTTTGGCAATCAGGCGCCCACCTGGAGAACAAGGGAATACAGTTAACGTTTTGGAAATAAGGAGCCCACCTGGAGAGCAATGGAATACAATTCAAGTTTTGGTAGTCAGGCGCCCACCTGTAGAACAAAGGAATACAGTTCGAGTTTTGGCAATCAGGCGCCCACCTGGAGAGAAAGGGAATACAGTCCGAGTTCTGGAAATCAGGCGCCCACCTGGAGAACAAGGGAATACAGTTAAAGTTTTGGCAATCAGGCACCCACCTGGAGAACAAGGGAATACAGTTAACGTTTTGGAAATAAGGCGCCCACCTGGAGAGCAAGGGAATACAATTCAAGTTTTGGTAGTCAGGCGCCCACCTGGAGAACAATGGAATACAGTTCGAGTTTTGGCAATCAGGCGCCCACCTGGAGAACAAGGGAATACAATTCAAGTTTTGGTAATCAGGCGCCCACCTGGAGAACAAGGGAATACAATTCAAGTTTTGGTAATCAGGCGCCCACCTGGAGAACAAGGGAATACAATTCAAGTTTTGGTAATCAGGCGCCCACCTGGAGAACAAGGGAATACAGTTCGCGTTTTGGCAATCAGGCGCCCACCTGGAGAGCAAGGGAATACAATTCAAGTTTTGGTAGTCAGGCGCCCACCTGGAGAACAATGGAATACAGTTCGAGTTTTGGCAATCAGGCGCCCACCTGGAGAGCAAGGGAATACAGTTCGAGTTCTGGCAATTAGGCGCCCACCTGGAGAACAAGGCAATACAGATTCAAGTTTTGGTAATCAGGCGCCCACCTGGAGAACAAGGGAATACAGTTAAAGTTTTGGCAATCAGGCGCCCACCTGGAGAACAAGGGAATACAAATCGAGCTTTTGCAATCAGGCGCCCACATGGAGAACAAGGGAATACAATCCAAGTTTTGGTAATCAGGCACCCACCTGGAGAACAAGGGAATACGATCCAAGTTTTTGCAATCAGGCGCCCACCTGGAGAACAAGGGAATACAATTCAAGTTTTGGTAATCAGGCGCCCACCTGGAGAACAAGGGAATACAGTTCGAGTTTTGGCAATCAGGCGCCCACCTGGAGAACAAGGGAATACAGTTTCAAGTTTTGGAAATCAGGCGCCCACCTGGAGAACAAGGGAATGCAGTCCAAGTCTCGGCAATCAGGCACCCACCTGGAAAACAAGGGAACCCATTTCAGAATTCAATTCGCGTTAGCAACAATAGAAATTCGCTTCGAGAGCGCAAGTCGATAGTTCATGATGCACGACAGAACTGTAGAAGCAGCAAGACCAAGTTTGAAGATGGTAGATAGGATTTTTGTAATTCATAGATCACAGCTCAGCCTAGCTTCTTTTTATTTTGTCTCGGTGTAATAGGGAGTTCAGCAAGAAATATCAGCAGCAGCAGCAGCAGTGAAATCACAGCTTCCCGGTAGTCCCAGCTACCAAAACTTCCCGAACTACACTGACCTGATTCCTGTATAGCCAAGGATATGTAGCTAACCTCGGAAGCAAGGTGCGGTCAAATCTTTCAAAAATGCTTCCCGCGGAGTATTCAAATGGTCAAATATCGCTCGTATCCGCTCACTTTATCTTTGCCCGAAAACTTTTCGTGTTTCCGAGCAAAGAGGGGCAGCTGTGAGCACGTGATTTTTAACCGAATAATGATACTCCTACAAAAGTCACAAAATAGTTTTTTTATAGTTTATTTTAATTTTCATAGAATATTTAGGAATATCTGTTGAACTGTTTGCATTCAGTGGCATTTTAATATTTTAAAATCACGGAAAATATCCTTAAAATATTTAAATTTCATGCATTGAATTTTAGTTCGTTGGTTGTATTTCCGGGTTAATCAAATGAAAATCACAAAAAAATATAGGTCATTTTCATATTTAATTTTGGTTCTAATTGCAAATTAGTAATTCTTCTTCTATTAATTCCAGGTCAATTACTTAGTTTAATATTAGAAACAGATAAATATTTTTATTTTACATATTAGATTTTATTGAGGAGTTAACTTAGGTTTTAATCTAATTTTATATAAGTTAAGAAAAAGAAGAAAAGAAAATAAAAGAAAAGAAAAGAAAAGAAAAAGATGAAATATGATTTGGACCCGAATTGGGCCAAAACCAGTCCCTGGGCCAAAATTTCCCTCCCTAAAACCAACCAGCCCGGTCCAGGCCCTCATCTTCACCCCCAAAACGGCTTTGTTTTGCCATTTAAATCCCAACCGGTGATCTTCAATGATCCAACAGTTGGGAACTAAACTCCCCACCCCTTATAAGTGTTGGAAGAACCCCCCC